>CAUYQV010163600.1:0-34637 GCA_963574575.1 Galagoides demidoff | reverse complement strand
TAATAGCCAAGTCATGGAGGAAGCCCAAGTGCCCATCTACCCATGAATGGATTAATAAATTGTAATATATGTATACCATGGAATATTATGCAGCCTTAAAAAGAGATGGAGACTTTACCTCTTTTACGTTTACATGGATGGAGCTGGAACATATACTACTTAGTAAAGTATTTCAAGAATGGAGGAAAAAGTATCCAATGTACTCAGTACTATTATGAAACCAATTTACAATCACTCACACTTTCATATGAAGAATAGAACACAGCTATGGCCCAAGATGAAGGAGGGAGGAGGTGGGTTGCGAGGGGAAGGGGGAGGTTAGATCAAGGGAGGGTGACTGGTGGGATCACACCTATGGTACATAATCTAAGGGTACATGTCAAATCTATTAAGTTTAGAGTATAAATATCTTAACACAATAATTAAGTAAACGAGATGGGGTATATATTAACCTGTGCGATGTAAGCGTTCCTAATTCTATATGAAATCAGCCCATTGTACCCCATAAATGCATTAATGTATATATGATCTATGTGTTTATAATTTAATTTAAAAATATTTTAATTTCTTTTATTTTTAAATTGAATTATGTATTTTATAAATAAAAGATTATTACAAGTCTTAAAAATTTGTGTTTAGAAAAATTAAGGGGAACAAGTATTTTTTTTGTTACATGGATAAATTGCATCATGCCAAAGTCAGGGCTTTCTGTGTACCCATAGCCAGAATAGTGTACACAGTACTCAACAGATAGACTTTTAAAAGTATAACAGCTAGTTTAGTAACTTTTTAATAAGAAAAAGAAGACAGTGACCAAATTAGTAACATCACTACCAAATGTTCTTTTAGAATTCCAAAAACTGGCATATTTTCAAATTAGTTTGTGGATAAGATTCTTTTAGAATATTATATCTAAGTGCCCATGAAGCATCATATTAGAGACAGACAATATGAACTTAGCCATATTTTCCTAGAGCTAAGAAGATATAGTAGAGAAAGAAATATATTTGAAAACTTTGAAGTGGATGAGATTTTCCCATGAAAGCACTCAATGTTAAGAGGGAAGTTAGTCTTCAGAGAAGTAATAGGAGCAAGATGAGTGGGAAAGATGGATTACACACTCCAAGGGACACGTATGGTGTACAGAATAAGGATATAAAAACCCGGATGGAAATATATTACCCAGAAACTAATGCCACCGTTTGTCCTTATGCTTCGCTCCATAATTTCAAGTTTCTTTTTTTTTTTTTTTTTTTTTTTGAGACAAAGCCTCAAACTGTCACCCTGGGTAGAGTGCCATGGTTTCACTGCTCACAGCAACCTCCAAGTCCTGGGCTCAAGCGAGTCTCCTGCCTCCGCCTCCCAAGTAGCTGGGACCACAGGCGCCAGCCACAATGCCTGGCTATTTTTTGGTTGCAGCCATTATTGTTGTTTGGCGGGTCCAGGCTGGAATCGAACCTGCCACCTTAGGTGTATGTGGCTGGTTCCTTAGCCGCTTGAGCCACAGGCGCCGAGCCATAATTTCAAGTTTCATAGGAACAAAAGATCCTGAAATATAGGCGGGGGTGGGAGAACCACTGGTCTCTGTCTGCCATCCCCAAACCCCATCTTCTTTCTCAAAGCAATTACATGAATACTTCAAAACTTTTCAGTGCCAATTAGAGAACTAGTTAGTTGTCTGTTGGCATCCTTAGGGTATTGGTTATAGGTTCCCACAGATAACAAACTCCACAGAGGCTCAAGGTCTCTATATAAAATGGCATAGTATTTGCATATTTGTATTCTCTTGTATGCATTAAACTATCTCTAGATCACTTATAATACCTAATACAATGCAAACATCTGTTATGCTGTATTTTTAAACTTGGAATATTATATACTGTCGTATTGGTATTTTTTATTGTTTTATTCTGAATATTTTCAATCTATAATGGCTTGAATCTGTAATGTGGAAGCTGCATACCCAGTTGGCTGAGTTCATGTAGTGCACATTTGGCCTTTGAGTAAGAAAACTTCCTCTGGTCTCAATGTTCTTTATGTGTGACTGCTTGATTTTTACTGTATCTATTTCAAGGGCTAATAAACTCAAAGATACTTAGACTATGTAGACCAATATGTAAAAGTCTGGGAGTTTGCATACAGCAAGTATTGAAGGAACCATAATTTATAAAATGTTACAAATAAGTTTCATTCTGTTATTGTTCAATTTGGGATAATAATGACCGGAAATACACAATTATGGCACAATTCTTTTCAGGGCAAAGAATTTATTTAAAAGAGAGGTTAACAATAACTCACTACAAAATATACAGAGGGTTCTAGCTCTCAAAAGCTTAGCCAAATATTCAAAAGGTCTTATTAACAAGAAATCTTCTACTGCTGAGTGTTAAAACATAATGCTAGCAAAGGACTTTAATTAAAAGTAAAATTAAATACATACAATAAGAGGAATTAAAAAGATACATTATCATACCTAGAAATCCTGCTACAGATATGGTTTTAAGGTCTTTTAATCCTTGATTAAAGGTTGAAAAAAATAACTAAAATATAAAAATACTCTTAATAAGACAAAAATACCTTCATTTCCAGTTAATTATTTGATATATAAAAACAGAAATCTGATAACCTAAAGATAGTGTCCACTGTCAAGTGCAGGAGTGGGTTTTTCACTTGCAAAACTGAGTTATTTGACTGTAGCCAAATTACATGATTAACGTTTGGTGCATCACTGTGACCAAAATGTACATGTAGGCATCCTAACAGAGGAATAACTTATAAAGCTTGAATCATCCTGTATTTATGCTGTGGGGGGGGTAGTAATTTTCTTTAAGTATTTAAAACTCCATTTAACACGGGCAAACATCATTTTAGTGTGTTTCATTTTATTGCATTTTTCAGATGATTTTTTTTTTTATAACAAATTGAAGGTTTGTGGCAGGCCCTTGCCAACCAGATCTATCAATGCCATTTTCTCAGAAGCATGTGCTCAATTCATGTTTCTGTTTCATGTTTTGGTAATTCTCACAATATTTCAAACCATCTCATTATTATCATAGCTGTTAAGGTGATCTCTGATCAGTGAACTTTGACTTGTTGTCGTTGTTTCAAGGAGCCACATATACTACAAAACCTAATGGATAAACATTCTAACTGCTCCACTGACCCCTCGTTTCCCTCTCTCCTTCTCCTCTGGTCTCCATGGCCCCTAAGACACAACAATATTGAAATTCGGTAAATTAATAACTTTATGATGGCTTATACATGTTCAACTTAAAGGAGGAGTCACATGTCTCTTTAAATCAAAAGTGAGACGCAATTAACCTTAATAAGGAAGGCATATTGAAAGCTGAGATGGGCTGAAAGCAATCGGTCTCTTGCAAAAAACAGCCAAGCTGTTAATGCAAAGAAAAAGTTCTTAAAGGAAATTAAAAGTACTCCTATGGTGAATATACAAATAATAAGAAAGCAGGACAACCTTATGGCTGATACGGAAAAGAAAATTTTAGTGATCTAAATAAAGATCAAATCAGCCACAACATCCCCTTAAATCAAAGCCGAATTCAGAATAGAGCCTAAGTTTCTTCAATTATATAAAGGCTGAGAAAGGTGAGGAATCTGCAGAAGAAAAGTTTGAAGCTAGCAAGGTTGGGTCATGATGATTAAGGCAAGAACCCGTCTCTGTAATATAGTTTTAAAGAGCTAGTGAAGCAGTAAGTGCTGATAAAGACGCTGCAGCAAATTATCCAGATCTGGGTAAGATCACTGATGGAGGTGGCTCTACCAAACAATAGATTTTCAGTGTATAAGAAATAGCATTATATTGTTAAAAAGATGATGATGCCCAGGACTTTCATAGCTAGAGAGGAAAAGTTGAAGCTTCAAAGCTTTATAGAACATCCTGACTCTTATGTTAGTTAGGCCTGATGCAGCTGGTGACTTTAAGGTCAGGCCAATGATCACTTATCATTTCAAACATTCTAGGGTCTTTATGAATCATGCTGTTATCTACCGTCTATACTCTACAAATGCAATTAAAAAGTTGCATGACACAACAACTGTTTACAGCACAGCTTCCTGAATATTTTAAAGCCAATAGTAAGAACTCAGAAAATCATTCCTTTCAAAATATTAGTGCTTATCAACAACGCATCTAGTCACCTGGGAGCTCCGACAGAAATGTAGAAGGAGATTGATATTTTTTCATGCAGGCTAGCATAGTATTATGCATTCTTCAGTCCATGGATAAAGGAGTACTTCCAATTTTCAAGTCTTATTATTTAAGAATACATTCTGTAAGTCTATAGCTGTCAGAGATAGCGATTTCTCTGATGGATCTGGGCGAGGCAAATTGGAAACTTTCTGGAAAGGATTTACCATTCTTGATGCCATTAAGAACATTCATGATTCATGAGAGCAGATCAAATATTCACATTAACTGGAGTTTGGATAACGTTGACTCCAAACTTCACGGATGACTGTAAGGAGCTCAAGCCGGCAATGAGGAAGTAACTGCTGATGTGATAGAAATGACACCAGAACTAGAATTAGAAGTGAAAGCTGAAGGTGTGACTGAATCACTGGAATCTCATGATAAAACTGAATACATGAGAGGCATCTCATCCATTAGATGGGAGAAGAAAGTAGGGGGTTTTTTTTGGTTGTTGTTAGTTTGTTTTTGTGGTAGAGTCTCAGTCACCCTTGGTAGAGTACTGTGGTGTCTTAGCTCACAGCAACCTCAGACTCTCAGGTTCGAGTGATCCTCTTGCCTCAGCCTCCTGGGTAGCTGGGGCTATAGGTGCCCGCCATGACACCCAGCTATTTTTTAGAGACAGGGTCTCACTCTGGCTCAGACTGGTCTCAAACCTGTGAGCTCAGGCAATCCACCCACCTCAGCCTCCCAAGTGCTGGGATTACAGGCATGAACCACCTTGCCCTGCCCCAAGAAACTAGTTTCTTAAAACAGAATCTACTTCTGGTAGAGGTTCTATGAACACTGTTGAAATGGCAACAAAAGATTTAGAATATTACATAAACCTAGTTGATGAAACGGTGAGTGTCAGGGTTGGAGAGAATTGACTCCAATTCTGAAAATGTTTACTGTGGGTAAAATGCTATCAAACAGCATTGACTACTACAGAGAAAAATTTCATAAAAGGAACAGTCAATTGGTGCAGCAAATTTTATTATTGTCTTACTTTAAGAAATTTTCACGGCCACCCCAACCTTCAGCAACTACCACTCTGATGAGTCAGCAGCCGTCAACACCGAAGCTACATCCTCCACCAGCAATTATGATGACTCCCTGGGAGCTCAGATAATTATTTGCATTTATTAGCAATACAGTGCTTTTAATTTGGCTATGCATATTGTCTTAAGACATAATGCTATTCCACATTTATTAAACCACAGCAAACATAACTTTTATATGCATTGGGAAAACAATTAAATTGAGAGACTGGATTTATCAGGTTGTTCACTTTATGGCAGTGGTCTGGAACCGAATGTGCACTGTCTCTGAGACAGATCTGTGGAGTACCATATGTAGTTAGCACATATAACTGCTGGATTCTTTGATGATCTTTTAATGAATAACTTATTTTTACTGCCGGAAAAATGACAGCACGGTTTGGCTGTGAGCAGTATTTTAGTCTTTCCTGCTTCATCTCAGAATGAACAAACAGGATGTGCAGAGGAAACTTCCTGAAATATAATCTCACCCAGCACTTAATATAATATACGGAATAGTGAAAAATACGATTTCTAGAAGTGAAGTTGGCGTACTTAGAAAACTACCAAATAAATGATCCAATCAATATTTGAAGGAAAGAGAAATAAATAAGGATAATGCTAGTAAAGGTTTAAATATTTAATTTCATGACATAATGAATACTCATTAAAGCTCAATGGAAATACACAAAAATTCACATACTAGTTTACTTATGAAGTTTAAAACATGAATACACACACATACACAAACTGGCTTCACAAGAAATTTCGCATGGTAATGAATGCATGCTATAATTAGTTTTTGGTTAGAAACAGCATGAAATCTCGCTTCCTAAAGTTTAGATTGTTATCGTCATGCAAATTTCAGAACTCAAATTTCTTCCTCCAATAATTTAAAAACTGGAAAGAAATTCCCCCAGACTCCCAGGAGATAGAGAGGACAGTAATACCGACTGGGGTGTGGTCAGTTTAAGAGCAGACCAAAATAAAAAATTTATTTTTAAATGTAGATCAGCATTTTCTAAAAGCAGATTAGAAGCATAGGAAATGTTCTGAAAAACAGAAGTACAAAGTGGGAGAGGTTTATGTGGCCAAATTTTGGAAAATCATAATTGCTAATTTAGTTTCTTAGAATATCACAGTGAACAATGTTAAGAAAACATTTTTTCCTTGTTAAACTGTCAATTTTAACCTTATTTGACCCTGTATCTTTCTCTCTTTCATATAACGATTATTATTTTCACACTAAAATAATACTTGGCAAGTACTTGAGAAAGCACTTGAGAAATATTATGCCAACAAATTCAAAACTCATAGAACTTATGATGAATGCTTCTAATGGATTCTGTGTAGACCAGAAATATAAGAAGCATTCGTAGCTTTTCTGGTTTTATTTCGTCAACTCTTCCTGTGTCTTCATTCTGTCGCTTCCTGCAGCTATGTCTTCCTTTGTGTCCTTAATAGCACCATCCTCATATCCAAAAATATGGAATGTTAATAGGAGTTTAAAAGTTTTCTGGGCTCTCGAATTCTTGCCTTTGCCATCTGCCTTACACATAACTGAATCATTTCATAAATATCCATATTCTAGCAAACTCTCGTTCAAAAGACCTCAACAGATAACGACCAGTAATAAGGTCAAACCAGACAAAAGTTCCATCTCATTCTCCTCTCCAAATTTTTTCCCACACAGATATATAGGAATACGCAGCAGTCTAATGCCTATGCCATGAAGATGCCATGGCTGTTCAGTTCCCTAGCTCTCTCTCTACATGGACCTTTTCCTGCCTTTAAAGTCTTCCTTCCTGATTTCATATCTCCAGGTTTTTCTTGATTGCAGAGCTCTTTTCAAACCTACCCTCAGCTCATGGTAATAACTTTTTCTCCATATTTTTCTATGCTAATTGAGTGGCATTTGGAGAAAGACTTTGCCTTCCTCTGTGGTATACTATTAGTATATATAATATGTCTTGTATAGTTGTTTCCTTACAGTGTTCCTTAAATTTTAAAGTACCTATCTTTTACTAAATCCATTTCCGAGAATTTGCCAATACAGAGTTGATTTGTTTGTGTTCGTTCATTAAACAAACATTATTAAGGAAATAACATATGCTATGAAAAAAAAAAGGTTTTTTTTTAAATCAAAGATGAAAGCTATCCCTCTCTTTTTCTTTCAAAGCTCATAGTCTACTAGTGAATTTATGAAAAAATCACAGATAGTTATATCACATGTGTTTCCTTGTCATAGAGCAATGCGTGGATAGGGAATCTGTGACTTTATACATAAATAACGAGAATTTAAGAGACCTTATTTCTAGACACTGTGGGAATAACCCTTATATAAATAAAGTAATGCACGCAATGAAGAAACATATTGCAAGAAACCTAAGCATTCCAAGAAGGTCTGTTTTAAAATTAATTATTATTAATGCTGTTTTAATTACTTTGTTAAATAAACCTATAAGATAGAGGGCACTTGTATTTTCTAAGTTAAGGAAACTGGGTACAAGTATGATTATTTAAACCTGTGCTCATCTAGCTAGAGTTAAACAGATGCAGATTTTTAAAATTCCAGCTTAATTCTACAATCTGTATTTTTTTTCTTGTAAATATTCTTGACAATTGGTGTTTCTCTCAGTGGTATTCTTAAAATAAGAACCCATAAGAATGGGTTTGACGAAGGACCATTTTATGTGTATACAAGGCAAGGTTCTTATAACTTTGATTTGTATATTACTTCTTGATTTTTTTTTTTTTTTTGAGACAGAGTCTCACTATGTTGTCCTTGGTAGAGTGCCGTGGCGTCACAGCTACAGCAACCTTCAACTCTTGGGCTTAAGCAATTCTCTTGCCTCAGCCTCCCAAGTAGCTGGGACCACAGGCACCTACCACAGTATTTTTTTTTTTTTGAAACAGAGCCTCAAGCTGTCCCCCTGGGTAGAGTGCTGTGGCATCACAGGTCACAGAACCTCAAACTTCTGGGCTCAAGCGAATCTCCTGCCTCAGCCTCCCAAGTAGCTGGGACTACAGGTGCCTGCCACAATGCCTGGCTATTTTTTGGTTGCAGCCATCATTGCTGTTTTGGCAGGCCCTGGCTGAATTTGAACCCATCGACTTAGGTGCATGTGGCTGGAGCCTTAGCCACTTGAGCCACAGGCACTGAGCTCACCACAATATTTTTTATTGCAGTTGTCATTGTTGTTTAGCTGACTCAGACTGGGTTAGAACCCACCAGCCTAGGTGTATGTGGCTGGCACTGTAACCACTGTGCTACAGGCACCGAGTCAATTATATTTTTTCATGCTATAAATGTTTCAACTAAGAGAAAGAGAATAAAAAATATCTGTATTAGAGAGTTGCTGCTCTTTTCCCTTTAGAGTTTTAATTAGCTATACGATCATAGAAAGGTCTAGTTACATTGCACTGAAGTAGTAAGATGTCATCTGAGGAAATTTAACAGAGAGGTCAAAAGCAAAATTGATTTAAACAATGAGTATTATTCAACTGTATTATTTTGAGTGAGAATCTTGTATTTGAGACTAGCTTTTTAAATTCTGAGACCACTGGCTAATTTACTTTATAGTTTTGAGACTATGTGGATCTCCATGATGAATAGGGAGAATCCTTGTCCAATAGAACCTTCTAATGGTGCAACATGTAACATCTCTCCATTGACACCTGAAATCATCAAATCCTTTGAATAGCATAGCCTAGATAATCAGTAGTACCGAAAAGATTCAATATAATGCTTTTTAAGTATGACAATAAGTAAGCATGTCTGTTAGTGCCACCCAAAGGTGGAACTGATTTTTTCTTTTAGGAATTACTTTTATCAAATATATGCTGCATATAATTATTACTAATAACAATCATCTATTACATACCAAGCTGCACATTAAACTGCCTTAAGCATGTTATAAACATTACCTCAATTGTATTCACTGCGTGAGAGAGTCCTTACTGTCTCTGACCTGGTGCAAAAACTGAGCTTCAGTTCAAAATATTTAATCTACTAATTGGCAAAATCTAGTCTTGGATCAGGTTTATTGACTCCAGAACCTGAACTTTTAGCTAGTTGTATATCAATATATAAGTATAGTTAGTTGAGAGTATAGGTAGAAAAAATAGATAAAAGAGAATGTTAATAAGAAAAGTTAATGTTTTCAACATGTCATATCAGTGGACGTCTAAGTTCTTATTCCTTACATTATTTATCTACTTATTCCACTGAAGCAATGTGGCAAGCTCTGTGAATTCTCTATAGCCTTTGCCTTAGAACCCTATGCATCAGGCAGTCTGCCAGAGAGCTTTGTGCTAGTTCTCAGTTGTTGGAATTTTTGAGCCACTTGTACAAAGTTAGCTGTCCTTTTATTAGAAATACGGGAAATTGAAGATTTGTTTCTTATCCAATGGGATCAATGGTACTGAGAAACTTGTCACGTTATTATGCCTTCTTTATGAGAGTCAAGTCATAGTAGCTTTCACAAAAACAGGACTTTTTTATTCTAAAGCTGGATCTGTTGGCCAATACACCATACAAATCCAAAACAAACTAAGAAAGCAAGAAAAGTTTTGGCTTTTTTTACCCAGTATTGTCAGAGTGAAACCTTTGTCTTTGGAGAAAAGCATAGATATTTCTTTTTCACTCCTGATTCATACTAAAAACATTGTGTACCCAGGCTTTCTGCAGAGATAGCCTTACTTAAAATGGCAAAAGCAAGTGGCACCTGTGGCTCAATGGAGTAGGGTGCTGGCCTCATAAGCTGGAGGTGGTGAGTTCAAATCCAGCCCTGGCCAAAAACCGCAAAAAAAAAAATGGCAAAAGCAAAACTGGTTACAAGGTACACTTCAAGATCTGTTGCCTTAATATTTTTGGAAGTTTCAACTAAGCTAAATCCTCACAATCTATCTCATTTTTATATCTAAATATAAATGTATAATATTTCAACCATCTAGGATGAAAAAATAATTATGAGATTTCTATCAACCCTCCTCTGAACTTATTAAGCTATAGAAATGCTGTTCCAAGTGCTCTAATTATGATGAGAACTTAAAAAGCACTGTATGTAAATAAAGCAAAAGTTTGAAAACTCAGTTTCCTCAATGAATATAATTGCATATATTTTCAGCGTTTTATGATTATAAATTGCTATCATATTTTTATTGAGTTTACTTTTCACATCAGCCTGTAAATCAGAAAAGTCATGGATCAGAATAATTTCACAATTATTATTTATTCTCATAGAAGCTAAAATACATAGATTGTATATGCAGACATTGGATTCAAGAGTCTGTTGTTTCCACGTCTTTATGACTCTAGTACCTTTTTCCATCTATTATCCAACATTACCCTTCTAAATAGTCAATTCTTAGGTGGCAAATCTGTAATATACATATAATTTGGAGTATCAAAATGTATAAATTAAGCCTAAATTATCCGACAACATTTTACATATGGTACAAATAGTTCAGTGTCAAATTAACAATTTTTGTAGCTACTTTTAAATTTGAAAATAATGTCTAATTTCTATACAGCTATTATTGGATGATTTATTGTACAATATGGCCACAAAACGTGCTTTCTTTATAAAAGCTCATCTATTATATGTTCTACCCAGGAGGAATAAAGAACTATTTTGAAGCCTCATGGCTTAAATAATTGTATATACTTTTTGCCCAGTTTTTGAGCTTAATAAGAATTTGTCTTATTTTGCTTGGATTAAGGAAGAAGAATCATACTGCCTTAAAAAATAGTGCCCTGAGCTTAGTAAATGTAGTCTCAAACCTTATTTAAGAATTTTAATATGCTTTCAGGAGATATATGCATAGATGACTAAGAAGCAGCAATTGTGGATGTTGGTTATTTATTTAAACTATGAAACAAAAATATATCAATACAGAATTGGCAGTATGTGTGTGTGTGGAGAGAAAGGGGGATAGAATTAAAAATATAATTAAAAAGTAACAGTTAACAATTGACTTTCACTTTTGGGTAGATAATTATAGCAAAGACAGTGCCAAAAGAAATTTTAAGTTTGTATTTAAAAATATTTAAATGTATTAAAAAACTGACGAAACAACTAAGACAAGAGCTAAAATTATATACAGAGAACAAAAATACAGAGAGGTGACACATTAACAGCTGCTTTCTCAAGAGGGCCATTTGCAGATTAAGGGAAAAGACAAGGTGCAGAAATGTTTTGCAAAGAAAAAGGGTGACTGCTGTTGGATAGGGAAACAGAGATGCGTGTCTGGAAGTTTTAGGGAGCAAAAGAGACAGTAGTGGAGATTTTAGTGACTTCAAACTTCAGCATCATCTCCTTTAAGAAGAAAAAATTCTGCAGCAATGCAGGGTGAAAGAAAAATCACAAAGCTCTGAAAAGTATAGTGGCATTTTCTGCCATTTTACAGGGTGCTAGAAACAAAATTTGGAGTCTAGGATCCATCAATTAGAGGACACAAAATTAACAAAATAGCTTCTCAGGTAAAGAAGGCTTGAGAAAGTTATGAGTTCCATAAGGGATGGATCAGAATAATAGTGATAAAAGCAAATAAGGAACACTCAATCTGGCTGGAATAATTGAGACTTGATTTTCTCTTTTCTCTGAAACAATTACAGAAGGGTTTGCAAAGTATATGAATCAAACATTTTCAGATATTGGACGAACTTCAATCTATGACCAATGATTCCAGTACAAGGGGAACAAAGGTAAACCCTACAGCTGCCACTTCTTACTTAATGAAGGGAGTTTCTGGGACATGTTAGAGAAAGGAAACCCAGACAGAGCCTAGTTGAGTTGAAAATGTTGAGTTAGGACTTTAGGGAGTCCAAGGAACTTGAGAGATAAGGTGCATGCATCTGAGTACGTTTCAGATACTTTCTTTGAGTCCTCCGTTGAGTGGTAGTAATCGGTACTTGTGTCTGAGAAAACTATACAATATCATCCCAAAGAAAAATTGGAATTTCTCCATGAACATATACAGGTTTAAGAATAATTTGTATTCCCATTATCCAGAGTAGAATAACTTGGAATTCACAACACACTGGGTAAATAATTCAAAGACTATTCCTTCAGCAGCAATCTAACTTGACTCAAGACTGTTCTGGAAATATTGAACTACATTTCCCATAACTCCTTTTCTAGTGTTTCCTATTAGAGTGGGCTTCAAGGGTAATTCTTACCTGAGAGTTGGAGGGCTAGAGTAAGAGAGTGGCCTTTCTGTTGCAGGCACATATGTTGTTGCTGATCTGATCTCCTGACTTACCTCCTGGAGTAGTAGTACCTGACCCTGCAATCCCTTTCTCATTTCTTCTAGATCTCCATTTACTTTCTCTCATTCCTGGACTGGAAGATGCATGTTCAGCTACATGAAGGGCACCAATGCCAGCTACCTTTCTCCAGTGGGTCAGATGACAGGAATCTCAGTCAATCCTTGTGGGGTTACAGGTTAAGGGGTTCCAGGCTGGTTTTGATCTTCCCATTTAAATTCTTATCCTGTGGACGTCAGGCTTGAAGAAACTGCTTAGTCAGCCTCCATAACTGAATAAACCAATTCCTTTGATTCCTGTAGGTATCAGTAAATCTATGTGGTACAGATATATAGATCTTTTATTCATTCTAGTGGTTCTGCTAATTCTCTGGTGGAATTCTACCTGACATCCATCATTAAAAAAATAAAATTGTTATCAAATCAGTTAATTGCATCAGAGAAACAAGCTTAAGTATATTTATAGAAATCAAAAAAAATCTACCACAGTCAAGATCAAATTCATAATTTTTGTTGTTCAACAAAAATGATCAGATGCAAAAAATCAGGAAAATTCAATAGAAACATGTCAAGAAATAATAGATAATATAAGTATCTTATAAAAACTGGAAGATTATTACTATAGTCTATATAAAGAAGGGAGAAACAATACTGAGAATATTAGACAAGGGTATGGAAGATATTTCAAGAAAGACCTAAAGCAATCATCCAAAGATGAAAAATGGGTCTAAAATAAAAAATACACATTGTAATTCACATAGTGCAGAATAAAAGTTTAGTGAACTTAAAAATGTATCAATTGAAAACATTCCAAATGAAACACAGACCCTTGATCATGTATTATACAAAAAAAGAATACTTGTGTGCATGAGAAACCCTGAACATAACAGCATGGCAGCTTTATTCATTAGGTCCCCAAACTGGAAATAACCCAATGTCCTTCAATGGTTACAAAATATGCTATATCCTTACTGGAAAATACATCCACAAATAATAACAAAGAAACTACTGATACATGTGACAACTTAGATGGAAATCCAGAAAATTGTTCTAAGTGATGAAAAGCCCTTCGCACTGATACCATTTATAAGGCATTCAAAAAATAATAATATATAATTTTAAATAGAGGAGGATGTTGAATGCTCCTAATACAAAGAAATAATGAATTTTTTGATGATGGATATGTTAATTACCTTGATCAGATCATCATACATTATATGCATGAAAACATCAATGTACTCCATGAAAGGGTACAATAATTAGTAAATTAAAAAATAAAAAATCTTAGAGATGGAGAACAGATTAGTGATTGGTAAGGGTTAGGGGATAGATGGGAGGGCAAGGAGTGAGGTTATAAAAGTTCTGTGTCTTGATCACACAGAAAGCTCCAGAAGTGATAAAAATTGAGCATAGCTCTACACACAAAATCATGCGCGTGTGTGCAAAGACACACACACACACACAGGAGTGACAGCATAACCAATGACATCTGAATGAAGTATTTGAATTGTACAATGTCATTTTCCTTATTTTGATACATAGATTAATGGAATAGAATAAAAAACACTGAACAAAAGCCAAAATTTTACAAGAAATTAATCTTTGACAAAGTAGAGAAAAACATGTATTGGGGAAAGGACACATTTTTCAATTACTAGTGTTGGAAAAATTGAATTGCCATATACAGAAGAATAAAACTGGAGCTCTATCTCTCCCTATGTACAAAAGTTAAGTCAAGAGGATTAAGGATTTAAATGCTTCTCCATTCTTGTGATGTTTCCCATTCCATCCAGTTTGTCAATACTAGATCACCACTTATTATGGCTGAGGAATACTCCATGGTTTATATATACCACATTTTAATCCACTCATGTATTGGTGGGCACTTGGGATGTTTCCACATCTTTGAGTGTGCGAATTGTGCAGCTATAAACATTTGAGTGGAGGTGTTCTTTCCATAAAATGACCTTTTGTCTTTCAGATATATACCCAGAAGCAGAATTACTGGATCAAATGGTATGTCTACTTTAAGTTCTTTCAGGTAAATCCATACAGTCCTATAGAGGTTGTACTAGTTCTCATTCCCACCAACAGTGAATAACAGTTTCTTTGTTTTTGCCTCCACACCAGCAGCTATTGTTTTGGAACTTTTTAATCCAAGACATTCTCACTGGAATTAGGTGATATCTCATTTCTCTTTTTCTTCTTTTCTCAGAAAGTCTCACTCTGTCACCCTGGGTAGAGTGCTGTGCTGTCATAGCTCACAGCAAACTCAATTTCTAGGGTTCAAGCAATCCTCTTGCCTCAGCCTCCTGAGTAGTTAGGACTACAGGTACCTACCCCAATGCTGGACTATTTTTTAGTAGAAAGTTTTACTCTTTCTCAGGGTGGTCTTGAATTCCTGAGCTCAAGTGATGATCCACCAGCCTCAGCCTCCCAGAATCACTGTGGTTTTATTTGCATTTCTCTAATGATTAATGTTAAGCTTTTTAAAAAATGTGTTTTTTGGTCATTAGCATATTTTCATTTGAAAAGGAGGTTCATGTCTTTTGCCCATTTTTTAATGGGGCTTTTTGCTTATTTCTTGTTGATTTGCTTGTGTTCTTTATAGATTCTGGTTATCAGTCATTTATCAAATGTATAGCACATAGATATTTTCTCCCATGCTGTGGGTTGTCTATTTGGTCTTCTGATTGTGTCTTTGACTAGGCAGAAGCTTTTTAATTTGATCAGATCCCATTTATTTATTTTTGTTATTGCTGTGAATGCTTTGGGGGTTTTCATAAATTCTTTGCCTACGCCAATATCCATAAAATATTTTCCAACATTTACTTCTATGATTCTTATAGTTTTCTGCATTATGTTTAAGTATTTTATCCACTGTGAGTTAATTTTTGTAAGTGGTGAAATGTGTGGTGTCTGTTTCAGTCTTCCACATGGGGCTGTCCAGTTTTCCCAGCACCATTTATTGAACAGGGATTCTTTCCCCCAGTATATGTTTGTACTTATTTTCTCAAAAATCAGATGAGAATATGAGGATGGTTTTATCTCTAGGTTTTAATTTCTGATGCATACATCTAAATTTTCCCCCAGTACTATGCTATTTTGGATAATGTAGCCTTGTGTTATAGCTTGAAGTCTGGTAAAGTGATGCCTCCCATTTTCCTTTTATTACATAAGGTTGCCTTGGCCATTTGGGACCTTTTCTGGTTCCATATGAGGAAGTATTTTTTCTAGATATCAAAAAAATGGCATTTGTATTAATATGGGATTTGCATTGAATCTGTAAATAATTTTGGGTAATATAGTCATTTTCACAATGTCGATTATGGCAATCCATGAGCATGGTGTATTTTTCCATCTATTTACGTCCTATGCATTTTCTTTCCGCAGTGTTTTCTAACTCTCTCTACAGGGGTCTTTCACTTCCTTTGTTAAATATATGCCTAAGTATTTCATTTTCTTGTTACTACTGCAAAAAAGATTTATATCTTTGATTTGATTCTCAGCTTGATGCTGTTGGTGCATATGGAAGTTACTGATTTGTGTGCATTGATTTTGGAGCCTGAGATTTTACTGAATTTGTTTATCAATTCTAGGGGTCTCTTAGTTGAATCTTTGGAGTTTTCTAAATAGAAGATATATTTTCAGCAAAGAGCAATAGTTTGATTTCTTCTTTCCTCATTTGCACTGCCTTGATTTCCTTCTGTTGCCTAATTGCTCTGGCAAGAAATTCCAGCACTATGTTGAATTAAGGTGAGCAATTATGTCTGGTTCTAGTTCTAAGCAGGAATGCTGTAATTTTTTTCCCCATCAATGTAATGCAGGCTATAGACTTGTCATATTTTGCCTTTATAATTTTGAAGAATGTCCCATCCATATCAATATTGTTTCTTATTGTGAAAGTGTGCTGAATTGTCAAATACTTTTTCTGCATTGATGGAAAGGATAATATGGTCTTTGTTTATGCAGCTATTCTTAGGGTGAATTACATTTATAGATTGGTGTATGTTGAACCATCCTTGTATCTCTGGGATGAAGCCCACTTGGGCAAAGTGAATTAAGTTTTTGAAGTGGTACTTAATTTGGTTTGCAAAAATTTTCTCATAAGAATGGAGAAACAGAGGTGGTGTCTATGGCTCCAAAGGGTAGGGTGCCGGCCCCATATACCAGAGGTGATGGGTTCAAACCCAGCCCTGGCTAAAAACTGCAAAAAAAAAAAAAAAAAAAAAAAAAAAGAATAGAGAAACAAGCACATATAATCAATATCAAGTTGGAACTAATCAATCAACAATTAAATGTATATGTGAAAGTAAAACTCAAGGAAAATGAAACTTGGAGGAGGAAGAAAGAAGGGATAGGTAAATTCACACCTATTGGGTACACTGCACACTATCTGGGTAAAGGACACACTTACAACTTTAACCCAATCTGTATAAAAAGCAATATATTTTAACAGAATATATATACCCCCTAATATTATGCAACTTTTAAAAATGAAAAGAAAGTTTCACATCCAAATAAATAAAAAGGCATAAATGTAAAGGCTGTAACCATAAACATAATAGAAGAAAACCTAAGGAAAAATCTTCTAGAACTTGGTGTAGGCCAGTGTTTCTCCACTGTTGTTTTTTTTTTGTTGTTGTTGTTGTTGTTTTGTTTTTTTAAATCTCATAGCACACTTGAAACTGTAGTTAAACTTCCCTGGCACATTAGTTATATTTATCAAAACATAGTCAAAGAAAAGAATATACTTACTGTGCTTTGAACTTCTTTCAGAAATGATTTATAATGATCTTTAAAAATTTTTGCAGCACACCTGTGAGAGGCAGACAAGTTGGATTCTTCACAGGCTTTCCAAGTCAGAGTAAAGTGTTCTGTCAAGGGAATGTCTAGGTGACTATCTCTGCATGGGGATTCAACAGTGCAGGTGGGCTAAGACCTTTAGATTCTTTATTAGTAATTTAAATTAAGGAAGTTAAGGTAGCTCTAAGGGACAAAACTTGTTTTCCCGCTTATCTCCTCTCTACATACAATATTTGGCCATTTCACATATTCCATCACCCTGTGTTTACTTAGCTACTGCTTTTTATCCAAACTTCCTGGGGGCCTTGAGCTCCCCACTTCTTTGATCTTTAAGTATTGTGCCTTCTTGCATGTTTATTCTGTTGCTGTACTCAATAAAAGACCCCTGAGAAGCCAGTACTTCAGTACTTCATTGTTTCAGGCTGCCTGGCGCATGAGACAACATATGCTTCTTTAGGCTTCCGAGGCTTATGGTGTGAAGTCTCCTAATTTTTCCAGTGCCATTTCCTTTGTTGACCACTTTTCCCGGTTGGGATCCATGAGAACCGCAACACATACCTAAGATCCTTTCAAGGATCACAGTGTGGCACAGCACAATGGTTGAACATCAGTGATCTAGGCAAAAAATTCATGTTTAAGAGCTTGAAAGCCCAGAAAACAAAATAAAAAGAGAGAAATGGGACTTAATTAAAAGAAAGAAAGAAAGCAAACTTGTGCCTAGAAAAAGAAGTAAATCACAAAGTGAACAGACAGCTAGAAAAATGGGACAAAATACTTGCAAAATATTCATCTGACAAGGGACTAATATCCAGAATATATGAGAAAATCAAACAACTCAACAACAAAATATATAAATATACTAATCCCATTAAGTGGGCAAGAAACATGAATACACAATTTTCAAAAGAAGGCATAAAATGGCCAATAACTATATGAAAAATGCTCAACATCACTAATCATCAGAAAAATAAAAATTAAAGCTTACTTATCATCCCAGTAAGAAAGACTATTATTTAAAAGATAAAAAATAATCAACGTTGGTGAGCATGCCAAGAGAAAGGAATGCTTACATACTGTTGGTGGGAATGTATGTTACTACAACTTCTAAGGAAAACGGTATGGAGAGTTCTCAAAAATCTAAAAGCAAAATTATCATTTGATCTAGATCTCATGACTGGATATCTACCCATATGTGGTACATATACACAAAAAAATACTGTAGAATGGCCCAAATGTCACCACACATAGGGAAAATAGGAAATTACAGCTAAATGCATCTTTCTACAAATTATTTCCAGAATATTCTGTACATGTTTCTGCCTCTTTCTACACACACATGATGTCTTCTCTCCCACTCCTGGTGAACACATTCCAAGATACCTATTATTGTGAATTTTCCTGTGAATGGTGACTCTTGGGACACCCTATATTCAGCCATAAAAGGGAAGGGAATAATGCCTTTTGCAGCAAGATAGATAAAATAGAAGTCATTATCTTATGTAAAATAAGCCAGACATAGAAAGACAAATGTAGCATGTTCTCATTCATAAGTAGGTGCTAAAAAAGTATGCATGTGAAAATGGAATGATAGACAACGTGGGCTCGGAAGAGTCAGAGTAGGAAGGAGATAGATGATAAGAAATTACTTAACAGTACAATGTATGTCATTCAGGTGATGGATTCCCAAAATGCCCTGAACACGTAACACAGTTGCACTTGATTATCATTCATTTATACAAATTAAATTTAAAATTTCCTCCAGATTTTTATACTGGAGTCTCAAAGTAATGTATTTATCAACATTAGAAAAGACAGGGTGAAGGATGCATAAAACTTCCTTGTACATGTCTTTATAATTTCCAGTGAATATATGATTATTTAAAAATAAAATTTTTTATAAATGACTATATATAAGAGAGAAAAAGTAAATGCTGGTGATCCAATATACTCATAATTGGAGACACCAATGGAAAAGAAGAGTGAGTGTTTAAAAAATAATAGTTAGTGTAGTGAAACATTTCCAAATTTAAAAGTGTAAACCATAGGCTAAGGGTGCTGAACAAATTCTGAGCATAAAAAATATAAGGAAAAAATTATCAGCCTAGGGTTCTGAACCCAGTCAATATTTATTTCAAAAAGAAAGAAAAACTAAAGATTTTTTTTCTGACATACCAAAGAATTTATGGCTAGAAGATTATCATTATAAGAATTGTTAAAGTTAATCCTTTAGTCATAAGGAAAATGATACTTATAAGAAATCTGAATTTATATATAGGAAAAAGAGCAAGATAAGCAACAGAAATAGTAAATATGAGGAGAAATAAAAATAAATTATTTTTTCTTCTACAAATATATTCCCAAGACAATTGACTCTGACACAAAATTAAAATAAAATAAAAATATATGGATGGTTTGTTTAAAAGTGGATATGCAGTGATTTTCTGGCATGTAAACCTTCTTCCCCCACTCTTGCACATGAAAGATAATTTTTTTTGTAGTAACACCTTAATTTCTATCTGAAATCAGCTTCTTTTCCTTTTGCTTTTGTCATCCTATTTTCTTTTCTTTCCTTGTCCTGGAGAACCTTGGGGATAATCACAAAACCTTGGATAATCACAAAAGAATATATATTGTGTGATTATGTGTTCACTTTTAAATATCTAATAGAAATAAAGAACTACAGGTTTCCAAAAGAAAAAGCAAAGTTCAATATATCCATAACTATTGTCTTTAAATGATGTTTTAAAGTAGAATTGCTCAGATAAAATAAGTGAACAGTTGTTTTGTTCACATAATTGCATTCCAGAAATCAAACTATATTTCAGGATGGATTATTTATATGCTTTTATCTCCAGCTAAGGTAAGTATAAGATGGTGTGCCACAGTCCATGGGCATTGTTTAGAGTGGGGGGGAAGTAAAATCACTATTATCACAATGTGTATAGTTTACATATTATGCAACACCTCCATATTTATAATAAATAATTATGTCTTTTTCCTTTCCTTTTGTATTTTTCTCTTACTGCCTTTGCTCACTTTCACACATTTTTTGGTCCTCTATAGCTCAGTTTCCTCATTTTTAAGTGAAAACACACAGATTTAACTCATAGAAAGTAATTTAAATAATGATTAGCACAAAATAATTGATTACAACATTAGCCTTTTTTATTATCATCATTGTCACTAATTAAACCATGCTAACCCAAGATTAAGAAAATGTAGGCTAGGCGCCTGTGGCTCAATCGACTAAGGCACCAGCCATGTACACCTAAGGTGGCGAGTTCTAATCCCCAGCCCGGGCCCGCCAAACAACAATGATGGCTGCAACCAAAAAATGGCCGGGCGTTGTGGCGGGTGCCTGTAGTCCCAGCTACTTGGGAGGCGGAGGCAGGAGACTCGCCTGAGCCCAGGTGTTGGAGGTTGCTATGAGCTGTGACGCCATGGCACTCTACCCAGGGGGATAGCTTGAGGCTCAGTCTCAAAAAAAAAAAAAAGAAAATGTACACACCATTCCATCATACTAAAATACCATGTTGATTTTTCTGTTTTCTTTCATTCCTTTCATTTGCATATTTAATATGCATTGGGTAGGAAATGAAGTTTTTGATACCACTTGCTATGCCTTCCTTAGAATAGTTCACTAATTTAATGTTTTAGAGTAATGATGAGAGGGCTGAGAAGACATGAGATTCAATATTGAAATTAAAAAAAATTAAATAACTTTATAACAATAAGAAAGAAACATTCATAGTAACCTCATCCAATGGTTATTTTTGAATTTCTAATTAGAGAGATTTCTAAAAGTCCTAACATAAAAACTAATAAGAGCATTTATAGACTAGCATTTCTCCCACTGTTTTTAAGGTAAAAGAAGTCAAAGCCAGGATGAATTAGGGTGGAAATATTTCAAACTCTATAACACAAGAATAAAAAGAATGAGGAGAATATACATGCAGTTAATAAAGACTCCTTTCTGGACATAAAAACTGAAAATACATTTTAATTTATTAAATAAGAAGGTCATACTGTTCTTTTTAGTTTGTGTGCAATGAATTTCTTTCTAATATGCTAATTTAGAATAGAAAATACTTGAGCAGAATCAGTATTCCCAAAATGCCCTACAGTACTTTAATGTTTAAGTTTGTTAACAAATGGATTACTTCAGGTTACCACTGTATTGATTGTTAATAAGCTGTACATAGTTCCTTCTGAAGTAGACCAACAAATCTTCATGGCACAATAAATTTCAGAAGTGAAATTTATGAAGTGAAAAAAATACAAAATTGCAATTATTTAGGACATTGATAAGCATTATTTAAATGTGGTATATCACTATCCACACATAGTTTAAACATAAGGTTGAAATACTAGTAATTCTGGATCCTATATAATTCCCATGGAAGCTGTGTAATACAGTGACATAAAACACTTACCACATCAGAGCAGGGAATGGATAGTCTATATAAATGTTAACTGTTTTTATAAGTATTTGATAATGTGAAAATATCAGTTATGATTTTTATAAAAAATGAAGTAAACATACTTTGTTTACCTAGGCCTTTTAAATTAATTGATTATTAGTTCACTAGGACTGAACTAATCATTTGAATCATAATTTCGTCTTTACTGTTAAGATGGTTGTATTATAACAAAAGTTCTTTAAGAAAAGAGACTTGAAATACACTGTTGGTACATATCTTATACTGTAGATATGACATGCTTTGAAGGCAAGGCTGAGGATACTAATGTTTATTTTTCAGACTATAGGAAAAATTGAGCAATTTTTAAAACTAAATAATCACATAAAATTTTTAAATTCAGTGAAGGGGAAATAGGAAAAGAAGCAAATGAGGCATAATATAAGTCTAGATAAGTAATTCTGGTTACCATGTTCTATATGATAGTGTAGATGAAGAGATGGATCCCTCTCCACTATGGATGAATATCAACAATTTTGTGCATTTAGCATCAGGAAGACTTAATATAAAAAGTAAGTGGAACTCACAAAGGAGGAAAAATTCTAATTTCTCAGTTTTTGTAGGTGGTGTGGGGGTGTTGTAGGATGGGGAGAAAAAGAAGTATTAAAGGAAATGAATAACAACAAGAAAAAAGGGATTTTTAAAAATTAAAATGCAAGTTTACTTTACGTCTTCAAGAATTTGAGTATTTGATTTGAAACCAATTGAGTTTTAGGATCTGAAATTTAGGATACATCTCAGAACATGAAACATAAATTTGGATATTGTCTGTATAAATGATATGAACTGGTTTAAACAGTAGTAACAATATTAAAATTATTTAAAATTTAAATAAGAAGAAAATGTTTTCAAACTATTGTTTAGTTGAGAAAAGGGGATAGAGAAAGATCCCTGAATAGAATCTTTCGATGATTGTCCATCTGCGAAGACACCAAATTCAATACTGCTTATGCAAGGAAGCACCTTCAGAAGAATCAAAAATCAGGCCAGGCACAGCAGCTCATGCCTGCAATCCTAGCACTCTGGGCGGACAAAGAGGGTGGATTGCTGGAGCTCAGTAGTTCCGAATTAAAGTGAGAAAGAGCAAGACCCTGTCTGTACTAAAAAAAAAAAATGGAAAAACTAGTCAACCATTGTGGTAGGTACTCCCAGCTACTTAGGAAGCTGAGGAAAGGGGTTTGCTTGAGCACAAGAGTTTTAGGTTGCTGTGAGCGGCAGTGACATCACAGCACTGTACGCACTCTATAGAGGGTGACAGCGTAAGACTCTGTCTCACCAAAAAAAAAAAAAAAAAAAAGGAAGAAGAATAAGAACCAAAGATCCAGTGAGTGATCCCAGTGCCTGGATGAAATGTTATATCAAGGAAAGGCACACGGAAGATGGCAGAAAAGACAGTCTTTCAGTGCCTAGTTCATGCCATTTCCCAGCAGTGTATGAGTGAAGGCAGAAATTGAAAAGGTCACAGCAAATGGAAAGATATTCCATGCTCATGATTTAGAAGAATGAATATTGGGTAAAAGAAACCCTATTTAATGAATAGTGCTGGGAAAACTAAATAGCTACATGCGGAAAAATGAAGCAAATCCAAGTCTCTTACCACTCACAAATAAATTCAAGATGGATAAAAGACTGAAATGTAAGGTATGAAATCATAAGAATGGTAGATGTGGGAGGTAGACAGGCTGAATGCTTCACAGACCTTCCATCTCAGGGTAAAGTGCCCAGTCAGGGAAATGTCCTCGTGCCTATCCCTGTGTGGGGGAATCAGCAGTGCAGGCAGCTGAGACCCGTGCTCTCCCCCTCTCTTCTGCTTGCACTGTTACCTGGGCACTTCAGATGTTCCATTATTGAAACATAATTTCCTCTGTCCTTGCTTACCCTTTACTCAACTTTCCTGGGGACTATGCTTTCCCCTCTCTCATTCTTAGCCTTGACAGCTGAGTAATGACTGCCGTGCATCCTTGCACGTATACTCTGTTATGTACCCAATAAAATAATCCCAGGAAGCAGGACAGGTTGCTGCTTTGTTATCATGCTGCCACCAGGCATGTGAAACAATTTTTTCCCTTACAGGTGTCCAGGTTTTATGCACTCAGTTTGTTGTAAGTTTTGTGATTTCCCCAGGGCCATCTCCCTTGCTGACCACTGTCTTAGGCTGGGGTCCACTAGACATTCAATAGCTAGGAAAAAAAAAACAAAACTGGAAAGACTTCTATAGCTATAAACCAGAAAAAGAATTTTTGAAGAGGACCCCAATGGCAATCACAGTAACAACAAAAATAATTAAGTAGGACTTGAATAAATCAAAAAGTTTCTGCACAGCAAAGGAAATTAATCAACAGAGCTAATAGAAAACTTACAGAATGAAAGAAAATATTTGCAAGCTATTCATCTGATAAAGGGCTAATAACAGAATCTCCAAAGAAATTAAGCAAATCAGCAAGAAAAAAATAACCAAATAAAAAAGTGGGCAAAAGATATGAACAGATGCTTTTCAAAGGAAGAGAAATAAATGGCCAATAAACATATGAAAAAACCCGCTCATTGTCACTCATCATCATGTGCAAATTGAAATCACAGACAATGAGATATCACCTTCCCAGAGTTAGAATGGCTTTTATTAAAAAGTCCAAAAAGAGTAAAACCCGGCATGAGTAGAGAGAGAAAGAAACTCTTATGTGCAGTTGGTATACTGCAAAATACTCTGTGGAAAACAGTGTGGAAAGTCCTCAGAGAATTAAAAGTAGGCTTATCGTTTGATCCAGCAATTCCACTTCTTGGTATTTATCCAAAGAAAAAGAAATCATTTATCACAGAGACACCTGCACTCCAATGTTTATTGCAGCACAATTTATAATTCTAAAGATGTGGAATCAATTCCAGTGCCCATAAATTCATGAGTGGGTTAACAAAATGTGGTATATATTTGCTTAGCATACTATCCAGTATCATAGAAGGATAAATTGGTGCCTTTTGCCACATTTTGGGTAGAACTAGAGAGTATTATCTTAAGTGAAATATCTAAAGAATGAGAAAACATACACCAGATGTACTCACAATTAAATTGGAACTAACTGATGAGCATGCGTGATTTACACGGGGAAGTAAACTTCAGTGGAAACCCAATAGACCAGAGGAAGGATGAGGGAATGGATGTAAACCTACATTATACTTAACAGGTATAATGAATACTTTCTGGGTGATGGACACACTTATTACCTTGACTGAAGCCTAACAAAAGCTATCCATGTAACCCAAAACGTTTGCATTTCTTTCCCCATCAAAACACCCATGACAGTCTCCACAGAAATAGAAAAAGTAATCTTAACATTTATACGGAACCAAAAAAGACCCAGAACAGCCAAAGACAACTTAAGCAAAAAGAGCAAAACTAGAGGACTTACATTACTTGACTTCAAATCATGCTAGAGTGCTACTATAGTAACACAAACAGCATAGTACTGGCATAAAAACAGACATACAGACCCAGAACAGAATAGAGAACCCAGAAAAAAGTCCACATGTCTTTAGAACTTATCTTTGACAAAGTGCTAACAAAATGCACTAGGAAAAGCACAGACGGTCTCTTCAATAAATGGTGACTTACAAATGCAAATATTGTAACCCGATTGAATATACCCTCATATTAATTTGAAATATAAATAAATAAATGGTTCTGGAAAAACTGGATATCCATATGTGAAAGAGTGAAATTAAACCTTTATCTCTCACTAAATTAAAAAAAAAATCAAAATTGGCTAAAGACTTAACCTAAGATTTAAAATTATAGAACTGATAAAGGTAAACATTGAGGACATTGGTCTGGACAAGAACTTCTTGAGTAAAACCTCCAAGTCAAGGCAACCAAAGCAAAATTGGAATTGGACACATGGGGTCACATCAAGCTAAAAAATATTATGTATGGAAAAGGAAACAGTCAATGGGGGTGGAGGGACATACCCTGAGAATGGTGGAAAATATTTGCAAACTACCAATCTGGTGATAAATTAATAACTATAATATGCAAGAAGCTCTAACAATTCAGTAAGGAAAGATCAAATTATCTCATTAAAAAATAGTCAAGTAATCTGAGTAGACAGTTCTTGAAAGAAGACATACAAATTGTCAACAGGTATATGAAGAAACAGCACATCATTTATCATCAAGAAAACACAAATGGAAATTATAATGAGATGTCTCACCCAAGTTCAAATGGCTTTTAGCAAAAACAAAGGCAATTAAGTAATGCTGGCAAGGTTGTGGACAAAGGGAACCTTCATACACTGTTGGTAAGATAGTGCAACCACCATAGAGAACAGTGTGGAAGTTCCCCATGAAACCAAAAATTGAACTACCATATAATCTAGTAATTCTACTCAAGGTATGTATCCAAAATAAGAGAAATCAGGATATCATGAAGTATCTGCCCTCCCATCTTTATTGCAGCATTATTCTGAATCATTTAAATGTCTACCAATGCATAAATGGATAAAGGCAATGTGGTATATATACACAATGGAATATTACTCAGACATGAGAAATTAAATCCTGTCATTTTCAGCAACAGGGATGGAACTGGGGAATATTGCATTCATTGAAAGAAGCCAAGAAAAACAAATTTCACTTATTCTCACACATATATGGGAGCTAAAAAACAATTGATCTTATGAAAATAACAGGTAGAATGATGGTTACCAGTGGGTAGTAGCAGGGATGATGGGATAAAGTGGGAATGATTAACAGGAGGAAAAAATATATTAGTTACGTAGAATGAACAATATTTGGTGCCATAACAAAATGACTATAGTCAAAGGTAAGTTATGGTACGCTTTAAAATAACTAAAAAAGTAAAAATGTAGTTTTCCTAACTCAAAGAAGTGATAAATGCCTGAGATGACAGTTACCCCAAATACCCTCATTTAATTAATCCACATTGTATGCCTGTATAAAAATTATATATTATGTCTGTATGTTAATAGTATGCCTGTATATTAATTAATTTAATTAATCCACATTGTATTAGTATATAATAGTATTATATATTATATATTAGTATTAGTATAGTATTAGTTTTAGTATATAATAGTATTATATATTATGCTTGTATATTAATAGTATGCCTGTATATTAATTAATTTAATTAATCCACATTGTATGCCTGTATAAAAATATTGCATGTAACCTATAAGTATTTATGTATGTATATAACTATGATTTTCCCACAATTAATAAAAATAAAACATATATATATATATATATATATATACACATTTAAATTCCCTACTGCTTTTATTTATTTATTTAATTTTTTTTTTTAAGACAGAGTCTCACACTGTGCCCTGGGTAATGTGCCGTGGCATCTTAGCTCACAGCAACCTTAAATTCTTGGACTCAAGCAATCCCCTTGCCTCAGCTTCCTGAGGAGCTGGTACTACAGGTGCCTGCCACAATCCCAGGATAGTTTTTGTATTTTTAGTAGAGATGAGGGGGGTCTCACTTTTGTTCAGCTGATCTCAGAATTCTTGAGCTCAGGTCATCCACCCACTATGTCCTTCTACAGTGCTAGGATTACAGATGAGAGCCACCATGCCCTGCCCTACTGCTTAATTAAATCTGCATTCTTCCTAAATTCTCAGGAGTCACAGAGTAAAATTGGCAACATTTGATGATAAAACAGATTATCACTGTTAAAGGAATTCTACCCAGTTTAAATGTGCTAAGAAAAAATCAGTGCATAAATGAAGAGTACGGCATGAATAAATGTAAACAAATAATTTAGTCGTCTTGTCTTGAAAGCAAAGCTTAATGAATACATGACACCGGCATAGGAGTAACTTTCAGTGTAATCTATATTGCAGAATGCTTAGCAATTTTTCATATGGTGTATTTTGTTAACATCACACCTGGCCTACTTGTGTTTTCCTCTGAGAATCCATGCAATATACACAGTCACACAAACACAATAAAGTGAGACAGGGAATAATTAACAGCTCTAAGCATATGGGATTACAAAAAGCTATGTCAATGATAAAAGAGAATAAAAGCTATAACACATGTTGCTTGGTCTTTCAAGTTAATCTTATGCTAAATCATTCTGTAGGAAAGTTATTTTCTGCAAGAGCAACCTTAGCTTCAGTGAAACCAGAGACTATACAAAAAAATTTGGAAAATGACAATGCTTTTGTTTACCAATGCAGCCAATAAATATTTGTAAGTGGCCTGTTATATGTGAAGAACTGTTCAAAATTCTGAAGTCTTAAAATTGATCAAATTATATCTGATATTAACTCTCACGGTGATCTTGTTAGAAAAATAAACTAAGTTCTCACACAAAAATTAATACAATTATTAGAAATTGTACTCTAAATGAAACAAAATTGCATTACCATAAAGTCTCCTTCATAGTTTAGGATGATACTTAAACTGAGACCCACGCTTAGGCTGAGAATCAATGAATCAGTTTAAAATATGAAGTGGAGAATTTGAGAGCCATCCCTATGTACAAAGACCCTCAGGTGACAACACTTTGTCATGTCGGAAGAACTAATACTAGACTGCAGGTAAGGTAATGTTTTAGAGCTGAGTGAGTGAAAGAAAAAATGGAGAAAATGGTGAGAGAGAGAGATGAAGAGAAAGTACACCCTCACTTGAACAAGAAAGCAAGTGTACAATCATTCAGAACTCTGTAGTAACAAGTCGACATTTTATGTTAAGCAAAACAAAATTTACTGCTATCGACTTTGCTGGGTCTCTAGGCTGTCTACTGCAGATTTGGGGACTTGTCAGACTCCATAATTGCCTAAACAAATTCCTCATTTTTTTATAAAAACCTATCACTCTCCCTTTCTCCCCATTCACACCCCCCCCAAACATATACTATTTGTTATGTTTTCTTTAAGATCCCTAATTAACACAGAGGTCCCAGAGGAATAGATTTTTAAGGATGGAGTTTCTGAATTGGTTCTGAGGTTTCAGGAAATGGCTCCTAAAACTGATTAAATTTAAAGATGCTAATGAATCTATTACTACTGGAAAGTAGTAAAGAGAGAACAGATAGTCTATTAGGTATTATAACAATAGAGATACACAAAATATCACTAGTGAGTACTCTTAATCACCCACTCATCAGAGGCATGGATCTGAGTGACCATTACTCCAAAAGTTACTGGAGAAATAAAGAAAAGGATGAGGTCAGAGATTTGAATTCCTACCTCAACCCCTATATGAGTGACCCAAAATTATGTATGTCTTAAATGACATCCTTATCTCCTATTTCTGAAGAAATGAGAATATTGAAAAATAAACCCAAAATTTTATCCTACAACTGGCTGAATTACAACTGGAGTTGAACATTCAGCCTCAGAGGATATTTACTCTGAGTGTAAGGGTTTATTAGGAAATGATGGGATCCTCAAAGTTGAAATGGAGATGTATGGGAAAACTTTGATGAACCTGGGGACCTTGGGTCTCCAAATTCTGGTAAGTCTTCCTTGCCAGTGGAAAAGGCTTCTCTGCTCTCAGTAAACAGGCTGCTACACACCCAGTGGAGGCCACCTCTGCACCATGTCCAGTGGTATTGATCCTGCATTGCCTGAGGAAATTTTATGGCTGCCCCTGAGATAGTTGTCTTGCAAGATAATGCTGATTCTTCTCAGGACCTATATCTGATGAGCCTGTTTGTTTCTGCCTGTAACTAGATTCAATTCCACCAAGTCTTTAAAAGGAAGGTATAATGTATTACCCCTTACAAGATGTACTATACTCCAAAAGAACAACTTGAATTTTCTAATTTATACAGATAAAAATCTGGGGAATATTTGTGGGAATAGATGTCAAGAAAAAGGAAATAGCGGGTGTTAGGCTTAATTCAATGATGGGGGCCCACTAAGCAGAAATTCTCTAATTTTGTAGCTGAAGGAGTTATAAAGGGCTTTAACAGTTCTTTTGCTCAGCTAAAATATGAACCAAAAGGTGTCTGACTATGAGTAAAAAATGCTGGGCCTGCCTTGGTTTACTGCAAAAAAGTGTTCAAAGGTTTATAGGTACTGAAATATTAGAATTTTTTCATTTATAGTTTACTCAACGCATTCAGAGAGGTCCAAAAGACAGACCTTTCACCATGAGTAGGAGCAGAAATTTGTGACGGGTGCCGCAGCATCCTTGAAGAGCTCTGTCCTAACTGCTCTGTAGGTTGGGCCATCCAGTGAAAACTACAGTGACTCAGTTGGGAAATACAGACACAATGCTAAGAATGACAGGAGCCTATTAGTGGCACTCAACAACCAAACGCAATGTGGGCCTGGTTACTCTTATGAACAACAAAGCCACACTAGCATTTCCAGTGGTCTGACTCATGCAGACCCATGGCATTGGCTATTTGATAATGACATTCCTAGGAGGGAAACACATGGAAAGTTTACTAAATTCCTACTTGATTGGTATGAGCTGGAATGTTCAAAACTTAGTGAATGAAAATTTGACCTGAATTATAAAATCAGAGAGTCATGGAACCTCGTACAATTCCTAGACTTGAGCCAGTTTATAGACCCAGACCTCTTGAATTAACCTGGGTTTTCTTGAAGAAGAATCCTAGTACATTGTCAAAAATTTGTACTGTTAGCCTACCTCCAAGGGATCTATAACCTTTTACCAGGGTAGCTGTGCTTTGGGGAAAAGGAAATAATCAGACCTTCTGGGGACGAATGGACACTGACTCTGTGCTGACACTGATTGCAGGAGATGCAAAACATCACTGTGGCCCACTGGTTATAATGGGGACTTAGAGAAGTCAGGATATCGAAGGAGTTTTAGTTCAGATCTATCTCCCTGAGACCACTGAGTCCCCAAATTTATTCTATGGTTATTCCCCCCACCCCCAGTTCTAGAATGCACATATGGAATACAAATACAAGAATCCCCACATCAGTTTTCTGGTCTGTGGAGTGAGAGCTATTTTTTTGGTGAAAGTCCTACCTAGGAAAATAGTAAACCAAAAGCAATATTGCATTGTCAGAGGGGTTGCAGAGATTAGTGCCCCTATTGAGAACTTTAGAAATGAAGTGGTGATGATTCCAACCCCATCTCCCTTTCATCTGTCTCATTTGGGCTGGGAAAAAGACAGGCAGACCTTAGAAAATGACAAAAACTGTCATAAATTTAATAAACTGGTGACTACAATGGTAGCTCTTGCACCAGATATAGACTTATTCCTAGAGAAAATTCATACCTCCCCACCTGTTGATGTAGCATATACTTTTTCCCCCATAATTATCAAGGAAAACCAGCAGAAGCAGTCTTATCTCAGTGGGCAAGGCCAGCAATATACCTTCACTGCCATACCTCAAGGTATATCAACTTTTTAGCCCCATGTGATAATTTACTTTTTAATATTTTTGATCACCTTATCCTTCCACAATTTTTCATACTATTTCATAATGTTGGTGACATTATGAGGACTAGACATAGGGAGAAAAAACAAACAACCTAGATCTAGTGATAATTCATTTGGATGTGACAGGGTAATAGATAAATATGACTAAATTCAGGCATCTTCTACTTTGGTCAAGTTTTTCATCCAGTGGTGTGGGTAGGTTAGGATATTCTATCTAAGGTGAAGGAAACTTTGTTGCATCTGGCTCATAAGACCATCAAAAAAGAGGTCCACTCCCTTGTCAGGCTTATTTAACTTTGGAAGTGACATATTCTGTTTTTTGGGTGTGATACACTGGCTCATTTACCAAGTGACCTGAAAGGCTGCTAGTTTTGAGTGGGGCCCAGAGCTAGAGCCCTGTGCAACCTGAGATCAAGGCGGCCATGCAACCAGCTCCACCACATGGGTCCTGTAATCCTGCAGATCCTAAGATGTTTGAAGTGTCCATGGGAAATGCAGATGCTACCATAGCCTTTTGCAGGTCCCTATCGGTGAATTATAGCTCAGTACTTCAGGATTTTAGAGAAAAGCTCTGTTCTACTCAACACACAACTAGACTCCTTTTCAGAAACAGCTCTTAGCCTGCTAGTAGGCCTTAGTAGAGACTGATGCCTAACCATGAGTCACCAAAGTGCTATAATTCCTGGGATGTCCATTGTAAACTGGGTGTTATTTGACTAACCACGCCTTTAAGTTGGATGTACACATAAGCACTCCATTATCAAATGGAAACGGTGTGTGTGCATATATGGTGGAGTGCAAGCAGGCCCTCAAGGCCCAAGTAAGTTACATGTAAAATGGTCCAAATGCCCATAGTCCTCACTCCTGCTAAACTAAAGTCTCTCTTCTAATCTTTATCTATGACCTCATGGGGAGCCCACTATAAATAGCTAGTGGAAGAAAAAAGGAGTAGGATGTGATTTACAGATGGTTTTGCATAAGGTGCAGACACTATCCCAACATGTGTAACTATAGCACTAGGACTCCTTTAAGGGACATCACTGAAGGACAGCAATAAAGGGAAATATTTCTGGTGAGAAAAACTTTAGGAAGTTAGCCTGGATGTTCACTTTGCTTAGAAAAAGGAACGGCCAGATGTGCAATTGTATACTCATTACTGGGTCCTAGCCAATGGTTTGGCTGGATTCTCAATGACTTAGAAGAAACATAACTGAAAAAATCACTAACAAATTTAAGAAAAAGGAGTGCGGATCGAACTTTCTGAATAGGCAAAAATGTCATGATATCGTGTCCCATGTGAATGCTTATTAGAGGGTTCCCTCAGCAGGGGAAACTTTTAGTAATCAAGTTGACCTGTCTTGTGAATGCCAGTCAGCTTCGTTTTCCAGACACCTCTGTCATTGTCCAAAGGTCTCATAAATGAGCGCCCATGGTGACAAGAATAGCATTTAATCCTGGGCTCAACAACATGTACTTCCACTCACCTAGACCACAAAGCCATTGCTTTGTACCTGATCTGCCAAAGGCAGAGTCCAGCATTGAGTCCAGGATGTGGCATCATTCTCTGGGATTATCAACCAGCTACCTGGTGGCACGTTGATTATACCAACTGTTTCTGTCATAGGAAGGTAACATTTGTTCTTTCTAGAACAGCTACTCTTGACATAGATTTGTGTCCTTACATAACAGGCTTCTGCCAAATCTACCATCTATACAGAGTGTTTTCACTCTTGTGATAAGTCATACAGTACTGATTCTGACCAGAGTATTCACTTCACTTCAAAAGATGTATGACAATGAGTTCATGCTAATGGAAAATTCTACATACCCATGCACTGACCACATTAAAATTCCATCCATCTTTGTAGCTTTCATCACACAACAATCTACATTTGATAATGATCAGCTCTAACAATCAAAGTGGCTCACTGCATGAATTCACACACACTGAATTATTTCGTATTATTTAGAGTGAGGGAGACTGTGCAATCATATTAATTGTGTATGTATTATCATTATGAAAACTTCTTATTGGTTATAATTTTCTGAGCCTGGTTGTTAATGGATGGATTTAAATGACTAAGATATAAGATCTTAATTTAAATAACTCAGATTGGCTAAAAAAGAACTGTTGTACATTGTCTCCAAGACACCAGCTTTTAATATAAAAGTATGCATAAGGTAATGGTAGAAATGGGAAATGGACATAGTACGTACACATAATCAAAAGAAGAAGGAAGAATATGTGGTAGGCATACTTTGAAAAGTCTCCTAATTTTTCCCAACTTGTGTTCATGTTCTTTTTTGACCTCCTTCCCCTGAGTTTGAGATGGACTTAATGACTCATTTCTGATACACTGAATATAGCAGAAGTAATCAGATCTCACTTTGTAACTGGGTAATAAAAATAATGTGATTTCCATCTTCAGTGTTTGCTATTTTTTTGTTCTACCTAGAACTCAGCTTCCACGTTGTGATCTTTTTTCTAGAAGGTTTAAAATGATTAAAAAATTGATGGAAAAACCTGACCAACAGTTGGTGAGAAATTCGACACCTTAATCTATCAACCTATAATAAACTGAATACAGACAAAAATTATATGAGTTAGTTTATAAGACAACTTGAACCTTTGAATGGAACCAGAATTTTGTTCAACAGCTTGATTATAACCTCATGAGATACCCAGCAGCAAGCATACCCCCTTTTACTTGGAAGCTTAATTTTAACAAAAAAGCTGTAATACAAATTATATTATTTTTAACCCTGATGAGATTTTGGAGTAATTTGTTATGAAACTATAGATATCTATTTTACCAGTAAAACACAAACAAATGAGAATGTAAGAAATATCACATGATTAAAAAAAGGGTCAATTTTCCAAAATTATATACTATAATTCTATATGTATATTGATCTAAAAACAAACTGCAGCAAATCCATAAAATAGAATAAAAGGATATGAGCTGCTATGGATGAATCTGAAAAGCATCTATGGCAAGTGAAATAAGTCAGACTAAAAAGATACATACTGTGTAGTTCTTTTTATGAGATAATCTGGAAATAGTAAAGCTAGAGGGAATAAAACAGATTAATGATTTCCCAGCGCTGGGAGAAGTTGAGGCTGAGGAGATTGATTACAAAAAGGCAAGAGAGAACATTTTGAGATGATAGAAATATTCTCTATCTTGATATTTTTTTTTATTTTTTATTTTATTTTATTTTTTTTGAAATGTTAAATATTCTTTATTTGACATTACACATAAACCACACTAAAATGACTTTCAATAAATAAAAGGCAGCATTTTAGTAGACCCAGGGACATTAGATTGGCATAATAAAGATCAAAAGTACAAAGCAAACATTGCTATCTTCTCTCCAGCCCTCACCTTTAACAGGCTAACAAACACCAATTAAAACATCAGTGAGTCTTGCTTGGTTCTGAGACAGTAAGGGGATTTCTCCAGTAT
>CAUYQV010163598.1:0-14294 GCA_963574575.1 Galagoides demidoff | reverse complement strand
TTCTCGGGTGCTGGGGCAGCTGGGGTGCAGTGGAACAGCAACAGCTTTTGGTTGTCTTTTTGGGGTCGCAGCTCGCCTCAGGAAGGTTGAAGTGTGCTCCTCATCTTCTCTCTTGGCTCTGCTCCAAACCATCAGCTAAGTAGCTAAACTTCTGTCCTTTCAGCCTCCTTCTGGACGGGAGCTTCTGTAAAAAGCTGGCTGCAGTCCGCCATCTTGGCTCCACGATCCATTCCATTTGCACACATATATTGTATACATCTCCATGAGATTGGGGATATATATACTTGTGGGAAGCATTCACTGCCATCAGGGCCATAACCATATCCAACACACCCCCAAATTTCCTCCTGCTCCTCTTTTCTCATAAGAATGTTTAACGTAAGATCTATTCTCCTAGCCATTTTAGGTGTACAATATAGTATTATTAGCTACTGGTACTATGTGTACAGTAGATCCCCAGAATTTATTTATCTTTCATAATGGAAACATTCTGTTCTATAACCATCCCTTCTACATTTCCCCCTCTGCACTTGGCAAACGTCTCTCTATTCTCTGTTGCATCGAGGAAGTGAAATTATACAGTATTTGTCTTTCTGAGTCTGTTTTATTTTACTCAACATAATATCCTGCATGTCCATCCATGATGTTGGAAATGGTGGGATTTCCTTGTTTTGTTTTTTTAAGGCTGAATAATATTCCATTCTATGCACATACCACAGTTTCCTCAAAATATCCTTTTCTTATTTTTTTATAGGGTTTTTTTTTTTGTTACTCAGTTACATGAGTTTTTATACATTTTGAATATTAACCTCTGCTCAGATATGTGGTTTGCAGATATTTTCTCTTATTTTGAGGTTGCCTTGCAGCTTTTTAGTTTGATGCAATCCAACTTGTTTATTTTGGCTTTGTTGCCTGCACTGTTGGTGTCATATCCAAAAAATCATTGCTAAGACCATCAAGGAGCTTTTCCCCTCTGTCTTAACACTTTCAGGTCTTATGGTTAGGTCTAATCTACTTTGAGTTGGGTTTTTGTATGGTATAGCAGTCTAATTTCATTCTTTTTCATGTGGATATTCAGTCTTCCCAGGATCATTTATTGAAGAGCATATCCTTTCCCCATTGTATATTCTGGGACCTGTTGTAAAAAATTATTGGTTATAAATGCATGGATTTATTTCTGGACTCTATTATGTTCCATTGGTTTGTGTATCTGTTGTTGTGCTAGTACCACACTGTTTTGATTACTATAGCTTTGTAATATTGATATAATTTGAAATCAGAAAGTAAAGATTTTCTGAAGGCAGAAAATTTCTGGCTTTGTTCTTGTTCAAGATTGCTTTGCCTATTTGGGGTCTTTTGTGGATTTATATTAATTTAGGATGTTTCTTCTACTTCTGTGTAAAATTCCATTGGAATTTTGATTGGGATTCCATTGAATCTGTAGATTTCTTTGGGTAGTATGGACATGTAAAAAATGTTAATATTTTTGATTCATGAACACAGGATATCATTCCACTTACTGTGTCTTCTTCAATGTATTTCATCAAGGTTTTATTGTTTTTACTGTATAAGTCTTTCACCTCCTTGGTTAACTTTTAGCCTACTTATTTTATTCTCTTTGATACTACTGTACCTAGGATTATTTTCTTAATTTCTTTTTTAGATAGTTTGTTGTCAGTGTGTAGAAATGCAGCTGATTTTTTGCATGTTGATTTTGTATGCTGTGAGTTTACTGAAAAAAAATTTTTTTTTTATTTTAGTTCTAACAGTGTTTTGGTGGAGTCTTTAGGATTTTCTGTACATAAGATCATATCATCAGCAAGCAGAGAAAATTTTATTTTTTTCTTTCTGATATGGATAACTTTTGATTATTTTTCTTGCCTAATTTCTCTGCCTAGGACTTCCACTACTACGTTGAATAGAAGTGGTTATAGTGGGCACCCTTGTCTTATTACTGGTCTTAGAATTTTCACCTTTAAGTATGATGTTAGCTGTGGGTTTATCATATGTGGCATTTACTGTGTTGAGAGGCATTCCCTCTATATCTAATTAGTGGAGAATTTTTATATTGAATTTTGCCAGATATTTTGTCTGCATCTATTAAGATGCTTATATGCTTTTTGTCCTTCATTCTATTATTGTGGTGTATCACATTTGTTTAAGTTGAACCGTCCTAGCATCCCAGGGTGAAATCCCACTTGCTGATGTTATGATGCATGATCCTTTTAATGTGCTGTTGAATTCAGTTTTCTAGTATTCTGTTAAGAATTTTGTGTATCCTTATTCATCAGGTATATTTGTCTATAATTTTGTTTTCTGGCAATGTCCTTCTGTAGCTTTGGTATCAGGGCAATGCTGGCTTCATAGAATGAGTTTGGGAGTATTCCCTACTCTTCAATTTTTTGGAAGAGTTTAGGAAGCAGTGGTCTTACTTCTTTCCTAAATGTTGAGTAGAATTCACCAGTGAAGCCATCTGGTTCTGGGTTTTTCCTTATTGGTAGATTGTTTTTATTACTAATTCAATCTCCTTGCTCATTATTAGTCTGTTTAAATTTTCTATTTCTTCATTGTTCAATACTGGTAGGTTGTATAGTTCTAGTAATTTTTCCAGTTTTTCTAGGGTATTCAAATTATTAGCATCAAATTATTTATCATAGTTTCTTATGATCTTTTGTGTTTCTGTGATACCACTTATGTCTCCTCTTTCATTTATCAATTTTATTGAAGGCCTTTCTTTTTTTCTAGCAAAGCTAAAATTTTATTGATTTTGTTCATACTTTAAAAAAAAAACCTCCTAGCTTTATTTATCTTTCTGACCTTTTTCTAGTCCCTTATTTTACTTCTCTCTAATATTTATTATCTCCTTTCTGTTAACTTTGGGTTTAATTTGTTCTTCTTTTTTCAAAAATTTCAAATTAATATGAGGGGACACATTTTCAGGTTATGTTGTTTTCTATTCCAAGGTAAAATTCAAGTTGTAGTTGAGCCCTTCACCCAGGGGTCATGCTGAATAACCTTACATTGTGAGCATTAGGTGAGATCCTACCAATTACCCTCCTTCCTCCTGCCACTCACCTTCCTTTCTTTCTCTTCCCATCTCCCTTCTCTCTCCTTCCCCTTGCTAGAACATATTTGTGTTTTATCATTTGGGCATGTAGTTATTATATTGGCTTCATATAAGTGTTGAGTACACTGGATTTTTTTTTTCTTCTTGAGAAACTTTCCTAAGAAGAATGTGTTTCAACTTCAATTTAGAGCTACAAAGAAATGTAAATGCCTACATAAGAAAAAGAAATAACCTAATGTCACACCTCAAGAAAAAAAACAGTACTACATGTTAGAACTGCTTTTCCTGCATCCCATAATGGTATATTATATTCCATTTTCATTTATCTCAATGTATTTTTTGATTTCCCTTTTGACCTATTGATTGTTTGGGAGTGTGTTGCTTAATTTATATATATGTATATATGTTACTTTTCCAATTTTCCTATTATTTCTAGTTTCATAATATTGAGACCAGAGAAAAGATATTTGATATGATTTTAACCCTCTTAAAATTGTTAAGACTTCTTGTTAATGTACGTTCTATGCTGGAGAATGTTTCATATGTGTTTGAGAAGAATATATATTCTGCTGCTATTGGTTGGAATGTTCTGTATTTGTCTTGTAAGTCCATTTTGTCTGTTATTCAAGTCCACAGTTACCTTATTGACTTCCTGTGTGTGTCATCCATTGTTGAAAGTGACGTATAGAAGTTTTCCACTATTATTGTGTTATTGTGTATTTCTTCCTTTAGTTCTGTTAATCTCTGCTTCATGTATTTAGGTGGTCCAATGTTGGGTGCATTGTCTTGATGAATTGACATCTTTTTATATAATGAGCTTCTTTGTCTTTCCTGATAGTTTTTGACTTGACATCTATTTTATCTAAATATAACTACCCCTGCTTTCTTTTGGTTAGCATTTGCACACAATAACTTTTCCATCCTTTAAATTTCTTTTTATATATGTCCTTAAAGCTGGAGTAAGTCTCTTGTAAGCAACATATAGTTATATAGTTGGGTTTTGTTTTTTATACAGTGAGCCACTTGGTGTCTTTTTTTGCAGTTTTTGGCTGGAGCTGGGTTTGAACCTGCCACCTCCCACATATGGGGCTGGCGCCCTACTCCTTTGAGCCACAGGCGCCACCCACTTGGTGTCTTTTGATTGGAGAACTTACCCCACTTACACTAAAAACACTAAAATAGTTATTTGTAGGTAAATACTATTGCCATTTTGCAAATTATTTTCTGTTTGTTTTATAGTTTCTTTCTCTCTACTCTGCTTCACATATGTAGGTGAAACATCTCTCAAAAGTTTTTTCCTTTGTCATTTGATGATTTTTTGGGGCAGTGATATGCTTTTATTCTATTCTCTTAATGTTTTGTGTATTTATCATAGATGTTTTAAAACATCTTATAACAGTCTACTTAAAGCTGATAACTTAATTTTTATCACATACAAAGCTCTCAATCTTTACTTCACAGTGACATATTATTTATCTTACAATTTGCAATTTTTAATATTGTGTAACCATTAGGAAATTATTGTAGTTGTAATTATTTTTCAATACTCTTCTTTTAACTTTTATCCTCAAGTTAAAAGTGAGTATATGCCACTAGTATATTCTAAAATTGAGTGTATACTTAGCTTTATCACTGAGTTTTGTTCCTTTATACGTTTTCATGTTGAGTAGTGTTCTTTTGTTTCAACTTGAAGATCTGCCTTTAGAATTTTTTGTAACGAAGGTCGGGTTGAGATGAACTTCCTCAGATTTTGTTTGTCCTGGAAGGTCCTTATTGTTTCTTCATTTCTGAAGGTGGCTTTTCCAGGTGTAGTCTTTTTGGTTGGGAGTATTTTTCTTGCATCATTTTGAATATATTAACCTAATTCTCCTGGTCTACCAGTTCTCTGCTAAAATATGTACTGATAGTCTTGTAAGGATTCCATTGAATAGGACAATTCACTTTTCTCTTGTTGCTTTGAAAATATTCTTTGTCTTTGACGTTTGAAAATTTGTTTTAATGATAAACTCTTTATGTTCAACCTTTGGGCTTCCTGCATCTGAATGTTCATTTTTTTCTCTACAGATTTGGGAGGGTTTTTGCCATATTTCTTTAAATAAGCCTTCTACTTCTTTCTTTTTCTCTGCACCTTCTTGTAGTACTGTTATATATATAGCAGGTTATTGATGGAATCCCATAAGTCCCATAGGTGTTTTTTTCTTTTTTTTTTTTTAATATCTTTGACTGTATAATTTCAAATGATCTGTCATTGAGTTCACTGATTCTTTCTTCTTTAAACAGAGCCCAACAGCTTTGGGCTCTCAATTGCCCTTACTTTTCCCTATGGAAGAAATCTTCTTTAAACAGAAGAAAGAATCAGTGATCAAGTCTGGTATTGAAATTCTGTATTATATTTTCCAGTTAGATATTGTATTCCTCAGCTCCAGAATATATGTTTGGTTTTATTTTTTATGATTTCTATTTTTATGATTCATGTAGTTTTCTCTGATTTTGTTAAGTGTCTGCTCGGGTTATTTTAGCTCATTGAGCTTCTCTGATTATATTTAATTTCATCATGCAATTCATATATTTCTTTCTTTGGTATCATTCATTGGAGGTTTATTTTGTTCCTTGGGGATGTCATATTTCCTTCATTCTTCATGTTCCTTGAAGTTGTGCAGTCAAGGTTTTTTTTTTTTTTTGGTTGTTTTTTTTGTTTTGAGACAGAGTCTCATGCATTCAAGATTTTGCATTTGAACAAGGATTCATCGTTTCCAGTCTTTACTGATTGGCTTCAGGAGATGAAGATCTTCATTGGTGAGCCCAGGTATCAATTTTGGGGGTCTCTTAGAGGTTTTCTGTGGATTGTCACTCCACTCTTCTTATTCCCTCTTAGGGAGCAAATCTTAAAATTGTATGTCTTCCCTTTTGGGTGTGGGACATAACTATAAAAGGGACTCTACCTAACATATGCAAATATTGTAACTTAGTTGTTTGTACCCTCACATTAAACTGAAAAGAAAATGTGTACCTTTCTTTGATCCAGCAAAGCCAAGTCTAGTCTCAAGAGCTCTCCATTTACTTACCCTATGGCAGTACTGTAAAGTGTTCAAGGTTGTATACCTTCTTCCAAAGCATCAGAGTTGAGCTAGCTGCTGATATACACACCTACTGTTGAGATCCATGTGCTGAACTATGGGAACTCATGTGGGCCATGTTCAGGGACATTCAAGGTGTTGTCCATAGGGGATATACAGGGTTCTAGGCTATGTGGTGGCTGCTTGTGGTGGGAGGGTTCCTCAAGTGACTTATCTTTTGAGCCTCATGAATGGGCCTCTTAGTGGAGTAAGTCGGTTAGTAGGATCTGCAGGTGGCTGTTGAGAACTACACATTGATTACTATATACTTCCTCCCCTATTTTTGTTTCTAGCTCTCTCCAGATGATTCAGCTTTGCTGATTCCTTCAGTATTTTAGGTGGGACAAGACATAAGGGGGCCTTTAGAGAGGCATTCTGTAAGGCTGGGGAATTTGAGCTCTCAATTGCCCTTACTTTTCCCTATGGAAGAAATCATGAGCCAGAGGGGTTTTTCTTGGTACTGAACTGTACGACCTTGGGGGAAACGATGCAAGTAAAGTGAAACTGCTCTTCTTACCCTCTTCAATGCATCTGCTCTCAGATGTTTTCCTTCACTCTTGTGCTGGAACCTCAGCTAGGCTCTAGGGCTTCCACAAAATATTTTTATCCGTGGGTGGATTCTAGAATTGGTATTTCTATGGGATAAGAGGAGGAGGAGATCATCTTGCTGATGTTGGGCCACCAGCTGCTTTTTCATTCCAAATTCCTTTTCATTTCCTCTGGCAGCAATAAGTGATACCAGTTAATAAATTGTTTTCTTTTAAGATAGAAAATGGCTATAATTGTTCTTTTGCATCCAGATCAAAATGAGTATAGTATTGATTCATTTCTCTGAGATCATGAGCTTTTCTAAGGTGGGGATAAATTAATTTTTATCTTTGTATCTTTCATTTCTGGGGTAGGGCTTTGCAAAAAAGAAAGTATTGCAAATTGACAAAGACTGGCCATTTTTTTTTTGTTTTGATTACAAAAGAAATATGTGCTTAATATTATTGACAATGCAAACGTTGCATAAATGTATAAAGTGAAAAGGGTAAGTCTTATTCTTAATTCCTATATTTAGAATGTGTCTTTCTATTTTCTGGATTCTTATATAAATATAATTTTTACACAAAAGAGTTAATTGGTCTATGATATTCTTTTTCCTTTTGACAAGCATATAGTGGACAGCCCTCCTTATCAGGGCCTAGTGACCTATCATATTATTTTCTGGCCCTTTAAAAAGATAAGTTGTAGTTAATTTTCAAAGTTCTTGCTGAAAGAACTCAGCTGGAATCAGCCAAAGAAAGTGAAGTCATTTTAGGTTTCTAAGGTATAAAGATACTGAAACGCTCAAAGGGAAGCACAGACTCTACAGAAAAGCTTAGAGACTGTCTAACTTACAGGAACCAAAGAAAGTCGACTCTTTGCCTAAAAGGAAAAATTTTGTTTTAGAAGAAGGAACTTCAAGTTGTTCCAGAAAAGAGAAGGCTGTATGTTCTGAATACCTGAAGAAAAAAGCTGACTAGGCTGATTCCTGACCTTGTGCCTTTCTCCATAGCAGTGAATAGAAAGCTAACATTCAGCAAGAGATGTAAGTGGATTTCAGCTGTTTAAAACCAATTGTGAAAAGTCTGAGTCAAATTAAATGGTAAAAGTTAGGTTAGAAAAGACATTCTATTTTTCTTCCTTTTGGAAATAGCCTTAACTTTTTAGGCTCTTTAAAATATGTATTCAACAAGAAATTAATATCCACCACCTAGCCGAAATAAGACTAGGCATTGAAGACACAGAGGTAAGCAAGTCTCCATTCATGGGGTGTTGATCTTTAAATTAGGTCTATGGAACCTCCCTTACCTACTGTAAGCTTATTGCGAGAACAGACCATTTTTATGTTATTATATTTTATTATTTGATATCTTCCTGAAAATAAGGATGCAAATCACATCTAACAGCTGAGTAATATGGACTTCTAAGTTAATAGCAAGAAATTGAGAGACAATCCCACAGAAATAAAAATATGATAAAATCTGTGTTTATGGCATCAAGTATGTTGTTTAGTCCCAGGCTTTTTTTCTGAAATTTGCAACATATATATTTGTCTAATATACCAAAAACTATATTAAGCACTAAAAATATGTGTAATGTGAATTTATTTTAAGAATTAATTTCCTATCTAAGTCTCTTAACTTCATGTAACCTTGGAAGATAGAAGATATGTATTTTGACATTGAGGCAGGCTTGTTGGCTTTATGGTCGTACTTTTTCAGGAGATTATGATGCTGACTTTAATTGGGACTTGCAACACAAAAATTGTTCAGAGGGTGTTGAGACTAACCTTTGTTTTTATCTGATGAGAAATCTGTAGAAAACTTTATCTATAGCAGTATATTTCATGATTTCCAAATTTCTCTTTGCTTCTGAATCACTTAAATCCTTTCCTGATTTTCATTCTTAGTCCATAATCTTACAGACCTCTTCATTTTTCTCTATACCTGTACCTCAGATCGTAAACAGTGTTTGACCCTACTAGTATTTCATGTATGTCATTTAAGTAATTGCTGTTTTCTTCACAATTGTAACCACTATGCCTACAATTTGAGGCATAGGTATAGAGAAAAATGAAGAGGTCTGTATCAAAATAAACTTGCAGTTGACCAGCTCATGTCCCCTGAGCTTTCGATGCCTTGCTTTTACCGTGGGTAGTGATAGCATGCATTCTTTAAATGGTGTTAGTGCTGGTTTTAGCATTTTCACCGTTCTGCCTTGTACTGTGCTTTATAAAATAGGAAAGGAAAAAATAAATAAATGAAATATTCAAATACTAACACAGATGCTACCGTTCCGACAATGGCAGGGCCATGGACATTGCAATTGGTGCCCGAAGGAAAATGAAATTTCACTGTATAATAAATGAGAGTCAAGGTTGTATGAAACTTGAAGTGTATATGGAAACACACCGTCATCTCAAATGTGCGGTAGGGATGGGAATGAAAAGTTTCATTTTACTTTAACAGTGCTCAGTTTATTAATTCCCTCAGTCAGTTCCACAGTTATCTCCAAGCTTTGGTTCTTCTTTTTTCCCAGTAGAGCAGTGTTTCTCAACCTTCCTAATGCTGCAGTGTATTTTCATTGTTACAAAGGGGTCGCGACCCACAGGTTGAGAATCACTGCTATAGAGGGTACTGATTGCTACCTTTCAGGGTTGCAGTGGGGCTTCAGTAGCATGCTTATGGGCTTAGTTCAGTTCTGGTTTTATGGTAGAGGTCAGCAATGCAGCTTCAGCTGCTTCTCAACCAGCTTATGGTACACATTTGGAGAGCAGGGACCACTCCTCTTCCATGCCTTTATGGGGCTTTATACAGTTTGTTACATAGTTACCATGTAAATATTTTCTTATTTGTTAATTTTCCCTGGTTAGGATGGTGATTTAGTAATGAAGAGTTGTAAAAGAGATACTGTAAGTTAAGAGGTTTTTAGAGAGCTGTTCGTGATCATCTATAGAGATAATTCCTTCCTGTGTTAAGAGTTGCAACCAATCTTTGGTTATCCATGGTGGACGTTGTCAGATATTTTATCTCTGAAATAATATGATTTTGAGAGCAAAAATGTATGCTATGAATGTTTACACCTGGAGGACAGGTGAAATCTGGAATGGTTCCAGGAAATGGGAATACATGGTCACCCTGTTCATGGTTCACATGCTTTATTTGGGATCTGGTTTAACTGAGGTGGAGCATTTCTCAAAAGGGCTTCCTGTTTCTAATGAAATAATATTGCAACTGCAGTTGAAGAATGAGGGAACTTACTCCTTTCTCAGAAGTTTTAGGGATTCTTTTGAAGGCTTAACTTTACTGCAGCTTCTTCACTGTACCTACTTGAGTAATGTTACCAGCACCTTGAGATTAAAGGGCTTATCAGGAGATTAGAGGATTGCCCTTTCCTAATTCTACTATCCCTGTCCACAGAAGAGCCTTCAACATCTGTCTACTGTGTAACCACAGGAGTGTAATTATAGTCTAGCAATTGCACCATGCAAAAGCTCCATGAATCAAAGTCAAAAACTATTTGTAGATTATTTGCAGTTTTCCAATGATACATGCTGGTATCCAACCTCCTTACATGGATTCTCATGTTTATCTGAGAGGCAGCTACCTGGTAGTTAGAGCAAGGACTATAGTGACAGACTACCTGACTACCTGGGTTTGAAATCTTGCTTTACTCACTTACTAGTTTTGTGACCCTTGGCAGGTTACTTAATTTTTTTCTATTTTATTTCTTCATTAATAGCATGGGGATAATAACAGTACCTACTTCATAGCATTGTTGTGAGGATTACATGAATTAATACTCATACAATGCTTGTACCAGTGCACGATACTTAATAAGAACTATGTAGATGTTTGTAAGTAAAAAAACACAAATAAAGCTTATGTGTATAATCAGGTATTGGTGATATTATGCTTGAAATGCTCACAGGCATAAAAATGAGAGTAAAGGAAATAACAAAATAAAACTGAGTGCTATAGATATCACCAGAGTATTAGAGAGAAGACTAGTAGGAAATACATTACACAGGAGATTTTAAGATAGAAATCTCTGTGTTACAAGAGCCAGTAGTTTGTTGGGATAATGAACCCAAAGGACAAATGTAATTTTCCTTTGCTTTATTTGAGTGCAATTGAATTTTGCAGGAATGATGCTGCAGTCATTTTTACGTTGTTGCTATTGTCACCACTATCATCAATATTTTAATCATTGCCATGAAATATTAAGTTCCGTTTGACTCTGGCAGTTCGCTATATCAGTTAAATGCAGTGGTCCAGCCTCAGGACTTAAAGGTTTTGAAATGATAGTTTCTTACTGAAGTCTGGATGAGACCATGCTGGATTTAGTGTGTCTACTATTAAGTCTTTGTCTGAAATAGGAAAATAGAAACATTCATAGAACTGATAGCACAGTTGTCATTGGCAATGACTATTTCTAAATCCTGTATAGAATGGTCTCAGAATCACTGCTACAGAGTGATCCAAGCAAGGTCATCTTATTATCTAGTTTATAGTTTTCATGTCAGATATATAAAAAAAAAAAAGCCCCAAGAAGTTTAAACATTAGAAAAACAAAGAAAAAGACAAAGGGCTATGGACTTTGGTATTAGGTAGAAATGTATTTAATTCTGGGTTGGAGAATACTTGCATGAGGTTCAATAATGTGTTAAAATTTCTGAACCTATTAATGAGATTGAAAGCCTGTCATATAGAGTAAGGACTAACCAAGATCATATGTGCCCAACTTGGTATAAGCTCTTTCCTTTACCTACTACTACTAGATTGTTCGTTAATTATAGAGAGCATGCCTTTTTGTTAGTGTATCTCCAACAGTCAAACAGTAACTGACCTACAGTAGATACAAAATGGTATTTATTCGATACTGAATGAATAGTGATCTAACTAAATCCATCCGTTCACCAACCATTAATTAGCTATTAGATGTCAGTTACTATGTTCAGAACTTAAGAAATGAAGATGAACAATAGCATGGTCAGTGATAAACTACACAGAGTATACATTATAATGAGCACACTGTAGAGTCTGCACAAGGCACTGTGGGTGTACAAATGAGGAAGTAACTCACTCTAGCTGGGGAAGAGATATTTGACCTGCCTACATCCACCCAGCAGATATAGTGAGGGGAAAGTGTTCCACATAGAGGGATTTGTATGTGCAGGAACTGAGGTGGAGGAGAAAGCATGTGTTCTGTAAACTGCAGACATTTTAGCTGATCTGGAAAGCTCTCTCTGTGTGTATGTGTGTGCTTCCTTGAACGTGTGCATAGGGAATAGGAGCCAGGGTGAAAATCTGGGTGGGACAAATTTGAACCATCTTAAAGGTGATGGAACTTTTGAAGGTTTTTTGCACAAACATTTACACAAGGGTTGACAAGACCACATGTAGAAAAGGCTCATCTGGCTCCCATAAGTGACGATTGTGGTGTTTCAAGTGAGAACCAAAGAGGATGTGGCAATACACAATGGCTCTGTGAAGAGCAGTGGGATAGATTGCAAATACATTAGGATACAAGACTGACAAGACTGTGGGACTGAGTGCGTGTAAAATCTAGAGAAATCCAATCCAAGTGTTAATTGTATCAGTAGTGATTCTTCTATATTTGAAGAGCAATGGAAAATATTTTGTATTTTCTTATAATTTTCTAATTTAACTTTAAAGATAGTGTTTTATCTTGTGAAAGCCCCAGTTCTCACTTATCATCTTTAAAATGTTTCTTCAATTCTTTCTAGCTCATGTCCTTATAAACATTTAACTTTGGTCATTTTTGGATTTTCCATCCATTTTGCTTTTCATTTTTCTACCTGAAGTTGTTTAAATTGGAAAAATAAAAGCAAAACTTGATTAGCATTTCATGAAGGAGTAGCCACAAACAAAGAAGAGAGGTGGAATTTTTGTTTCTTATTTATTTGTTCCAGTTAAATTTATATTATAATAAAAAGTTTAAACCATTGGTGATATTAAGCCATGAGTTGGATATATAGCAATACTTTCAATAAAATATTATTTTCTTGGTGGTTCCCTCATTCTGGGTGATGACTGTATTGTTTCCTTTTGAGTTCTGTAGATAGACAAAATGAGTCAAGAATTTGGGCTTTTTATTTACTGTATTTTCTTTCGTTTATACTGAAACCAAAGCAAAACATTTAATATAACTACTTGTGAACTAAAATAAATCTTAAGGCTCCCCCCCCAGTAGCTGACTGACAGGACCCCCTTTTGGCTAAGGGGATCCCTGAAACTGAGTTGCTAGGCAAGAGAAAGATTGGACCTACCTAATCATGTCCCCTTCCCTTCTTAGAGATGTTGTTCTTTGTGATTCATTAATAGGCCCAAGGCTATGCAAGACATACCTGCAAGTTCTCAATATGGTGTATAGCAAACCAGTGGGGTCTGGGCATATGTCCTATAGTTTTTCTTTGAATAACAAACAGACCCTTATTTTAACTCAACTATTCCTTTTCCCTGACTCCTGGTCTTTTAGACAAAGCCTGACCCTTTCAGCCAATCGTCAACTAAAGAATCTTTAAACCTACCTATAACCTATAAGCTCCCGCTTGTACTGATTTATGACTTTACCTGTAATTCCTGTCTCCCTCAAATGTATAAAACTGAACTGTAACCCCACCACTGTGAGTCCATTATCTTAAGTGTCCTTGGGAGTAGGTCCAGTCATGGTCCTCACATTGGGCTCAGAATAAACCTCTTAAAATAAAACTTTATTTTACAGAGGATGGCTTCTTTTTGTTGACATACTAAATATGAGTATTTCTTCATGTCCTTGCTTGAATTATTTGGTCACTACTTTGCAAGGATCCTAGCTTGAATAGCCTTGTAGATATTTCCTTTCCTTTTTTTTTTTTTTTTGAGACGGAGCCTCAAGCTACCCCCCTGGGTAGAGTGCCATGGTGTCACAGCTCATAGCAACCTCCAACTCCTGGGCTCAAGCGAGTCTCCTGCCTCCGCCTCCCAAGTAGCTGGGACCACAGGCACCCGCCACAACGCCCGGCCATTTTTTTTGGTTGCAGCCATCATTGTTGTTTGGCGGGCCCGAGCTGGGGATTTGAACCTGCCACCGTAGGTGTACATGGCTGGCGCCTTAGCCGATTGAGCCACAGGCGCCGAGCCGATATTTCCTTTTCATTGAGTGAATTCTCCTGTAGTTTATTTCCTTTAACACCCTTTATAATGGGTGACTTTTTTCAGTAAAACCCAAATGGGAGTTATAAGAACAGAAATTCATATATTTGGGCATATTATGTTTTTTTGGAAAAAGATTATTCACATTTAAAAATTAGTGATTAAAAAATACCTTTAAATAGCATCCTAAAAATTTTATATTTAGTTTCACAGGAATTAGCAAATACCAAATTATTTTATTTATTTATTTTATTAAATGATAGCTATGTACATTAATGCAATCATGGGGTACAGTGTGGTGTTTTCATATACAATTTGAAATATTTTCATCAAACTGGTTAACATAGCCTTTATGTCATTTTCTTAGTTATTGTGTTAAGACGTTTACATTCTACTTTTAGAAAGATTCACTTGTACCCTTGTAAG
>CAUYQV010163596.1:0-18973 GCA_963574575.1 Galagoides demidoff | reverse complement strand
GAGAATCAGCCGGGGGTCTAGCAGCTGGGGGTGAACAAACCGGTCTTCGAACATTGGGTGCTATTCTCTGCTTTCTTCCTTAATTAACATTATAATTTCCTAGTTTCAGTTTGGGCTAGTAAGGACAGCCAGCCAGTTTGCTTTATGTTTTTACTCTAAACAGGTCAATTGTATATGTGTTCCTCAGCCTTCACACTAAATTGTAATCTTAATGGCGACTTCCTAATGTTACTTCACTTCTTTGTACATGTGTTAAATTCTTACTGAATGTTTGAAAGTATATAAGATAATCAGTAAAGTTTAGCGGGGCCCTGACCAGAGCAAGTCTCGGCCTCCCTTCAAATATCATCCCGTCTGCAGCTTCTTTCCCCTGTGTCTCTGATCAGAGGCTCCAAAGAACATACACCATCAAGATAAGGATGCTCATTTCATATTTGTTAAAGGTAACACTCAAAATGATAAGATTTCAATTATTAATATTTATGCACCCAACCAGAATGCACCTCAATTTACAAGAGAGACTCTAACTGACATGAGCAACTTGATTTCCTCCAGCACTATAATAGCCAGAGATTTTAACACCCCTTTGGCTGTGTTGGATAGATCCTCCAATAAGAAACTCAGCAAAGAAATTTTAGACTTAAAATTAAAAATTCAACAAATGGATTTCACAGACATGTACAGAACATTCCATTCTAACAAAACTGAATACACATTCTTCTCATCAGCCCGTGGAACATCCTCCAAAATTGATCACATCTTAGGTCACAAGTCTAACCTCAGCAAATTTAAAATAATAGAAATATTCCTTGCTTCTTCTTGGTCCATCATGGAATAAAAGTTGAACTCAGTAACAATAGGAATCTGCATACTCATACAAAAACATGGAAACTAAATAACCTTATGCTGAATGATAGGTGGGTCATAGATGAGATTAAGAAGGAAATTGCCAAATTTTTGGAACAAAACAATAATAAAGACATGAATGATCAGAACCTGTGGCATACTGCAAAGGCAGTCTTAAGAGGGAATGTATAGCGCTGCAAGTCTTCCTCAAGAGAATGGAAAGAGAGGTAGTCAATAACTTAATGGGACATCTCAAGCAATTGGAGAAGGAAGAACATTCCAACCCCAAACCCAGCAGAAGAAAATATAATTAACTAAAATTAGAGCAGAAATTAAATGGAATTGAAAACAAAAGAATTATTCATAACAAAATCCCAAAACTACACATGTTGGCATGGATGTGGAAAAAAGGGAACACTTCTGCGCTGCTAGTGGAAATGCAAGCTCATATGTTCCTTTTGGAAAGTATGGAGCATACTCAGAGATCTAAAAGTAGACCTGCTGCCCAATCCTGCAATTTCTCTACTAGGAGTATATCCTTAAGACCAAAAATCACTTTATAACAAAGATATATGCACCAGATTGTTCATTGCAGCTAAATTCATAATAGCCAAGTCCCAAAGAAGCCCAAGTGTTCATTGACCCATAAATGGATTAATAAATTGTGGTATATGTATACCATGAAATATTATGCAGCCTTAAAAACCTCTTTTATGTTCACATGGAAGGAGCTGGAACATATCTTACTTAGTAAAGTATCTCAAGAATAGAGGAAAAAGTATCCAATGTACTCAGTACTACTATTAAATCAATTTACAACAGCTCACACTTTCATATGAAGAATAGATCACAACTATGACCCAGGATAAAAGAGGGGAAGGTCAGATGGAGGGAAGGTGAATGGTGGGTTCACACCTGTGGTGCATATTGCAAGGGTATGTGTCAGATCTAGTAAGTATAGAGTATAAGTGTCTTAACATAATAATTAAGTAAATGAGGTGAGGGATATATTAACCAGTATGATGTAAGCATTCCAAATTGTATATGAAATAAGCACATTGTACCCCATAAATGTATTAATGTATACATGATCTACATTTTTATGATTTAATAAAAAAAGCTGTAAGATTTCTAGAATGTTCTTCATATTCCTAAATGTGATTATTTGCATATTTTCTCCTTTACCATGAATAGTCTTTCTGTTACAGACTTGCTTTATATTTCATTAATTTTTAATTTTTTTTTCCCTCTACATTTCTTGTGTAATATTATTTTTATTTTCCTGAGAGAGCCTCTATAGTTTTATCTTAACAGATTTGGATATATTAAGAACTAATATATCCAAATAGAGCCATATTTTTTCTCTAAGGATCCTGTTACTTGTAGCTCAGAGGTTTGTTTTGTAGTATTTTTATTATTATGCTACTCAAAATAGAATGTGTTCAGACACATATTTCCTTATTTCTAAACATAGGGAATTTGTGTCTAGGTTAATGGCCATGCATTTAGAATACATATTTTGTATAAATTTAATCTTTAAATATTACTGAAATATACTACTTATGGTAATATCTGTAAATAACCCTTATATGTGTAATGATAATGTGCATTCTGCTGTTGTTGAACACACCATTTTCAATATGTAAATTAAATAATTTATTAAGGTTACTGTTAAAAATTATATTACATATTATATATATTTATCATATATTATTTCTAAATATATATCTACACTTCAATATCTATAAATATAGATATAGAAATATCTCTGTTTCTAAATATACATATCTACATTTCATCAGTAAATAAAGTCACTTGTTACAGTTTGGGGTTTATATGTTTTCCATTTCAGATCTGTGAATTTTTGTCTTATATGTTTTGATATTATATAATAAAATATATAACATTTTTAATAACTTTGTATTTTATGGATTTAATTCTTTATCAAGATGAATTATCACTTTTATGTATATGATATATTTTAATTCCTTTTTGAAATCTATTTTCTTATAGATTTGTGAGCTTTCTTTTGGTTAGTATTTATGAGTATATTATTTTCCAGTTTTGCATTAAGAGGCATTTCAGATTCCTTTCTTGTAAACAGCATATAGTTTTCTGTTTTACATACAGCTAAGAATCTTTGTCTTTTTACTAGAGGCTTCACTCATTTATATTTAATATAATTGTTATACATCTGAATTAAAACAATGGTCTCATTAAAGTCTTATGTGTGGCTTCTTCAATCTGTTGTTTGCTTTTTGATTAACAAATTTTATTGAATTGTTTTTCCTTAAAAAATGTGTATGGAAGGAGTGACAACCAATGCATCTGTATTTAGAGGGAGAACTTTTAAAGAGGTAATTAAGATGAAATGAAGTTCATGTTTACATGCATGGAGTTGGAAAATGTTCTTCTTAGCAAAATATCTCAAGAATGGAAGAAAAAGTATCCAATGTACTCAGTCCTATTATGAAACTAATTTATAGCTTTCATATGAAAGCTATAACCTAATTATAGCCTAAGAATATGGGAAGGGGAGAGGAGGGGAGAGGGGTGAAAGGGTGGAGGGAGGGTGATTGGTGGGATCACCTCTATGGTTTATTTTACAAGGGTACAAGTGAATCTTTCTAAAAGTAGAATATAAATGTCTTAACACAATAACTAAGAAAATGACATGAAGGCTATGTTATCCAGTTTGATGAAAATATTTCAAATTTTATATGAAAATACCATGATTGCATTAATGTGCACAGCTATGATTTAATTAAAAAATAGAAAATAAATAAAAAGATGAAATGAAGTGATAAGGACAGACCTGTAGTGCTTATAAGGAAAGGGTGAGAAACCGGGGTTGCACACACGCAGAAGAAAGGCTGCGTGAGGACAGAACGGGAAGGGGCTGTGTACAAATGACGGGCAGAGTGTTGGGGCGAAATCAACCTGACCAGGCTGTGATTTTGGACTTCCAGCCCCCAAAGCTGGTAGAATAAATTTCTGTTGTTTACACACCCCACCCTGTGGAGGAATGAACATCGGGCTACAAGGACGGTCTCCCGTTCTTAACACATCAGAGGACGCTGAGAGCAAGACATTCTGCTGGCAAGCCTAGAGAAACCTTGTAACTTGGAGGCAAGCCCCAAGTGACTCAGTATTCCGGAAGGAGATAAGATCAGTTCCTCGCTAGTAAGCAGGTGTTAAACCTTGCACATCTTATGGCACTTCATCGTGGAGCTGTGCAGAAAGCCGGCAGCTTCCTTTTTGGTCTTTGAGCACGTAGCTCCTGAACTTCACTACTCAGCCCTCTTCACACCTGTTATCCGCTCACTAAATAGCCACGGCCAGGCGCTCCTGCACGTCTGCAGAGCCTCACCTCCTGCAAGCTTGTACTTTTCAATCTGTGTCCTGGCTGTCTGCTTCCTGGGGCTCCGACACCACCCAAACTGGGATATTTTGTGTCCGCAGCCCAGTAGACTAAGCAGTTCTCATCCATTATCTCCTTAGCTAATGGACCTGCTCTAGTATATTTCTTCTTTCTACCTTCTTCTAGTCCTCTAGTCCTCTAATTAATAAATATGCTGGACTTCTCAGTATCCCACAGGCCTGTCTTACTCTATGTCCTGATTACTTTCCTCTCTTCATTCTTCCTTCACTGTAGTTTCTGCTGACTTAGCTGCTAGTTTGTAAATTTCTCTATCATCTATGTCTATACTTTTTTTCTATTCCCATAGTTTTAGTTCTAGTTTGTCTTTAAATTTATAGTTTCCATTATTTTAATTTTATTTAATATTTCCATGACTGATTAAAATAGCTATAGGCACATACTGCTTTTATTTGTTTGAATATAATAAGCACTCATTTTGAAATATTTTCTGAGAACACTGATATCTATAGTACCAGTGTGTTGCTTGGTTGATTAATACTTCTATTAATTTAACATATTTTACTTTTGAGAGATGACATGACCATCCATAAAAAAAAAAAAATCACAATCAATCAACAAAAAGACCCTGGAACTAAGAAGTGAGTATAGCAAAGTAACGGGACAGAAGATTCAAATAAAAAATCAATTCATTTTTCCACATACTATCAGGGATCAATTGGAATATGAAATTTAGAATTTATCCCATTTACAATACCACCAAAAATAAAATAGGCACAAATCTTAAAAAAAAAAAAAAAGTGGAGAGTGTTTATATGTGGAAGGTACAAAACTCCAATGAAATAAATAAAAAGTCCAAATAAATGAACACATATTCTGTGTTGATGGCAGAAGACTCAATATTGTTAACACATCAAATATTTTCAAATTAATCTATAGATTTATTCAAATTTCATAAACATGCCAACATGCTATTTTACAGATGTTTTTTATGGTATGCAATTTTAAGAGCTATATTGTATGTGATACTAAAAATAATCACAGGAAGGTCATACATTTTAACCTGTAAGAGCCTTAAAAAGTATTCAGTATTAAGTTATAATACTAAAACAATATCTCTTTCCATCCCTAGCCATACATATGGCTTCAGTTTTATTTTTCTCACTTTTGAAGTGAAGAAATTGGACTTTTTATGTTAAAATGATTTGTCCAGAATCATACAGTTAGGTAATGCCAGTAATTAAGTTTGAACCCAAGCCTGTCTGGCTCTAATAGCTGATCTATTTAGCCACTGCAGCATTAATTCTCTGTCAGAGCATTATGTCAGAACCACTTTAGCGGTTTAGAAATGCACTGTATTCTGTGCATTTCTTCAGCACAGAATAATTTCCCAGGCCTAAACCAACTGAATGAAAAAACAGAGAGATTGTGCCTTGACTCAAGGTAATTAAAAACCAAACATCTACCCTCCCCGTTCCAGATATAAACAACACCAGTTCTTCTGTACTTCAAGGCTTAGGAACTTAAAAAGAGTCACATACCTGGAGCACATAGGAGTAGATAAAAATTTTAAATAAATAGGATGGCACGTCTAAAAATGATAATGGATTGAAAATGAGGAAGCATAGTATTTCAGGGGCCAAAGGTAACTTAAAGATAATTGAACATAGGCTGTATTTGGAACCACAATGAAAAATGAAGCTGTAGAAGTCAGTGAGGCTGAAATAGCAACCTACAGCAGGATAAATCAGTAGGGATAAAAGGAAATAATGCCTTTCAGGGATTTCTAACAAGGGAACAGTACAATCTGATTAAATTTTATAAAGAGACTTTGGTGATTGTTAGTAATTGAGATGTTGATTAACAGGTATTTACAGTAACATGGTTAAGAGTTGATGGAATATGACAGTAGAAATATTTAGGCAGAAATGGATTTGAGGGACATAGAGAGGAAGACTGAACACTATTTTATTTGCAAATAACCATAAGAGATTGAAAAACTGTCTCTTTTTGGATAATTGATTCCCAATGTCTAGACTGAAAACTAGGCTCAAGGCTTAAATTATTATAGGGACCAAGAAATCTTTCAAATATGGAGGTAAAACTGTATAATTGGTTTTATATATGCTGATTTTTAATTGACACTAATGATCATGTAAATTCATGTGGTAGAATGTGATATTTTGATGTAGTTACACATTGTAAATGATTAAGTCAAGCTTTTTTAGATATCCATCACTTTACCTAATTATTATTTTCTTGATTTTCCAAAAGTAGCTACCCAAACAAGAGAATATTTGGTGTCTTTTAGGAAGTTCCTTGGCTAGGAATATAGCTGTGTAAGTTAAAATAACCAGGGTTTGGATATAGTTTCAAGCAATACATTTCAAGTCTAGGTGATTTTTGTAAAACGGGACTCATTACACAATATTTTAGCTTGCATACCAAAATGGTGAATTGTCCAGAGGAACAGATGCTAAGCTGAGGTTCTGGGAAGAAGTGACTCAGCCACTATTATGAAACTGCTGAATCAGGAAGCTAATTTTACCCCTGCTAACAACAAAACCACAAGACTTCTGCCATGATTAAAGAGCTGACACCCTGACTGCTGAATACAACACAATGTTTTCATAACCACCACTCATGGACGCAAAACAGATGCTATATATTATCTACTCTGGCTTCAAATTTACCACGGGAGGTAGAATGCTGCCTCCCTTCCAGGTAAGTCTAACCCTTATCCTTGAAATCTGTGAGTATGCTTCCTTACATGGCAAAGAAGAAATTTTTACAGATTGTGATTCAGGCTACAGACCTTGAGATAAATAGATTAACCTGGATTATCTAGGGGGACCCAATCCAATCGCACAGTTTCTTAAAAGTGGAGAACATTTTCCAGCTGGTTTCAATCCAACAGGTTCAACATGACAGGAATCAACCCGCCATTTCTAGCTTAAATGTAGAGGAAGAAGGATGTAAATCAAGAAATGTGGAAATCTCAGGAAACTATTTCTAAAGGACATAGATTCTTCACAGGAGCCTCCGGAAAGAAACGTGGTGCTGCTGAGGACCTTGATGTTGCCCAACAAGACACATGTTAAACTTCTAACCTATAAAACTATTAGAAAAAAATGTGTGTATTTGAAAGATAGTTCAAAATGTTTTTCAAATTTTTAATTCTGATAAAATATACATAACATAAAATTTACCATCTTAGCCATTAGATGGCTCTATAGCAGTGAAGACATCCACAATGTTGTGTAGCCAATTCCCAGAACTCTTTTCATCTTAGAAAACTGGAACTCTGTACCCATGAAACACCAATTCCATATTCCCACCTCCTCCCTGCCAAAGGCAACCACCATTCTACTTCCTGTGCCTGTGAATCTGACTACTTCAGATACCTCATGTAAGTGGAACCACGTGTTTGTCTTATTGCGACTGGCTTATTTCTCTTAGCATGATGTCCTCAAGGTTCATCTGTGTTGTAACACATGTCAGATTTTCTTTCCTTTTTAAGAAGAATAATATTCCATTATATATGTGTGTATCAATTGAAAAGAGAATATATATATACATATTACATATATATACATTCCATTACACCTGTACACATACTACATGTTATTTATTCCTATATTAGTGGGCACAGAAGTTGTTCTGACTTTTGGCTTTTATAAACACTTGGATTACAAATTTGTGCTGTATAAAACCACTAAATTTGTGGAAATGTGTTATAGCAGCAATGGAAATTTAATACATTTACTTTGTTTTAGATTCTGTGTGTACACATCTTTTTGATAGCTCATAAGTCATATTCAGGTATCTAGCTGCAAGGGAATCTGATAAATGTACCCTTTGGCTTTTGAATATCTACAGTCAGGAAGATGACCCAAAATAGAGTTTGAATTGATGCTGAAGTGCCAATTGAAGGAGCAAAACAGCAGTTACTGTTGTAAACATGGTAGCGGCTATCATGAATGTGGATTAAGAATAAAGAGGAACTCCATTTTTCGCTGTTCATGGGTTAAAGAGATGAGGAAATGTCACAGGTTCATAAAGCAGAGGACAAAGATCCAGTTTCTGTGACAAAAGAGTATTGTCAGAACGAATAGAACACGAAAAGAGAGAGAGAGACAGAGGAGACTGAAAGAGAATGGGGTGTGGAAGTCAAAAGAATGATTTTGTGGAAGGGTCACGTGGCCAAAAATGTCAGCTGGTATACAAGAGATGAGAAGGAAAAATTCAGGAAAGTAAAAGGCACCTGGTGACGTCGGTGAGAGCAGTTTCTGGAGTTTGCTGTGAGGTTAGAAATGCATGAGAGATAGGAATTTTCCCTTTTCTTCACAAATAATATGCACCAGTGATTGAATATTTCATCCTTGTTTTCTATTTTAGAGAGTTTTAAACCAAGTGATCCAATTAGCATATACCTGAAAGGAAATCTTATGCAATCATAAAGAAGAGAACAACGCCATCCAAGCTGTTCAGAAAGAGGAGAATTATAACTCTCAGCCCTTTCAGAAGGGCAGCTGGTAGAGCAAGGTAAGAAAGACTTTACACATCAGTGGGACAATCATCCAGGTCGTAATCTGCTTGAAGGATTTTGTTTTGTCATTAAGATAAGAGAAGTCTCAAAACCACTCCAACTGCAGATGTAGGATTCTCTTAAGACAGTGGTTCTCAACCTTCCTAATGCCATGATCCTTTAATACAGTTCCTCAGCTTATGGTGATCCCCAACCAGTAAATTTTAGCAACGAAAATAATTTTGTGGTTGGGGTCACCACAACCTGAGGAACTGTATTAAAGGGCTGCGGCACTAGGAAGGTTGAAAACCACTGTCTTAAGAGAAGTTAAGGCATTTGCAAAGCACAGAGGGAAGTTGAATTAGTCATTGCAGTATTGGACTAGAGAATAGATGGAATTATCTAAAGTGAGATAAAGATAATCAAACAGAAAGTATGATTTTAAGAATGACCTTTAAACAAAATCAGACAGCAAGGTGGCAAGTATTTTGATACATTTCATTTCAGATCAAAATGGATTCCTTTGGGGCTGCACTCCTTGTGGCAATACATGAAAAATACTCCCACATCCCAAAGTGAGAAGACAGACCATTTATTCAGGACATCCAAATGAGGGGTCTAAAATCCCTTTGTGACCCTTGTCCTCAAACACCTGGGGACACGAATTGTATTAGACACAAAGGAGGGAATTTCACCTTTTCTCATGATGAAGAATGATGGTAAGTTCTTCTCTCCTTCCTTCTAGGAGATGCCACAGGGATGGAGCATTCCAGAAAATAAAACAAAGAAAAGTCTTTAAATATATTGCAGTTTCATTGAGCAGCACCCCTACTCAAGACTTTCAGTGCAGTGAGGTATCTTTCATTCTCCTTTACAAGGCTAAGAGTCGACCCATTTCCAGCCTGCACCAGACTTGAGGGAGGAGAGAAGCCTTGTTTTGAATAATTTCAAACTATTGGCTTTGAATACAGGGCTGGAAATATTAATTATAGAAACAAAACTTTCTGTTTGTTTCTTTACTAAAATGACCTGATGGCCTCTCATTATGTAAGAGTGAGCAAGTTAGCTTGAGGCGGGCTAGAGAGTTTATTCTAGGGCAGGATAATCTTATTCCAAAAGAAAATTTTAGCAACAGATGTGGAGAAAATTTATCTGCTTTTTTATGATACTGTGAATCTTGCTCTTTCAATAAATTGTATATATGCAGTCAATTAGGTTCTCAGGTTCATTCTGGAAAAAGAGGGAGTACTCTGACGGTGACCTTAGTGACATTTCCACCAAGGAGGTACCTAGCACTTTTCCTAGGATGAGTTCATGAACTTAATCATCCAACCTTGTACACTAAGCTTTTTCCCTTGTTTAAGAACAAAAGTGTATTTAGAGAAATTGCTCTTCATCTCTGACATTTTCTCGTATTTTTCTCTTACTAATCGATGTTGATCTTCTCTTGCTAACTACTTTCTTGATTAAAATTGACTTCTTGTTTTTAACACTCTCTTTTTCCATCTTTCTGCTCTTCTCGGAGTTAGGTTTTTGATAGTTCGCCCAACTCTTCAGTGACCTGAAGAAAGAGATGGTCCCACTCCCACCTTGGTGCTAAGTCACTGACTGCATTAGCCAGCCTTCAGGCACCACCCTACGAGTGAAGAATCCCTCATAGAGTATTACTGACTCACAGGCATGGAATTCGAATAGACCAGTTTAAGAAAATATGACTAGCAAAATACTACCCGCCAGGCCCATAAATAACTTTTACGTTGTCACTTATGCTCTCCCGCCTACCTTTAGTAAAGAGCTAAGGGGGAGAGGGTGCCCTGACACAATTGCTCAATTTTCTGTTTTATTGGATTTTGTTTTATTCTTTGATTTAGAAGAAAAATGAAAGGATGGCTCTGGTTGTGACATTGTAAGTATTACGAAGAAGATATTTTTTCCAATAGAAGAAATTTATTCTTTAAGCATTTTCCCACATACGGCATTAAACTTTCAAGATTCTTTCACCTAAATAGTCTATTTTGTTCGGTCCATCTGTACTGGGAATGCACATTTACAGCATTACCAGCCAGGGCGCGCACACACACACAAAATGATGGTGTCACTTTGAAAACTGAAGTGTCTGTTACATTGGCTGTGGAGTTTTTTACATTATGTTCAAGAAGCCATAATTACTGTACTTGTCTTTCATTTGAAACACTGAATTGGTATTTGGGCAGCTTCAGCGCACATTAATACATTTCTGGAGTTAGGGAAGGCACTATCTATTCTAAAATCTAACTGTAAAAAGTTGATTTTAGTTTATGAGGAGCAATAAATAGTCCCGCATTTTCAAATCTGTGCAAGGGAATTGGAACCCCTACCCGTTTGTCCATTAAGAAGGGGGTCAGGGCGAGCCATCTGGAAAGATTTACTCTGAATACTGAGGCAGAAAAACAGGTTTGAAGGGATTTAAGCCATTTATCATCTCTTCTCCAGAGAGCCTCTTCTTTTGAATTATTTACTTTGTTCTCCTGTTTCTCATTTTCCACCTGAGGCGGGAGAGAAGGCATTATAAAGGAAAAAAGCCAGGGGGCCAACTAGAGAGAAGAGGAGATTTTTTTTTTTTTTTTTTACTTTCCCTCCCTTGTAAACTCAACACTGCTAGTGAAAATAAACTGCTAGACACTTCCTGTTGAAGACACCACTCCATTTCCTTCAATGCACATTTCATTTGCACACACACAAACACACCCCCAAGGGGAAGTTTATGTTTTTCACTTTTCTGACCCCCACACCATGTCCTAGGTGTCATCTACTATGAATGACACCTACCCAGCCACCCCTAGAGAACATCCTCACCCTCTGAGCCACCTCCAGAAACTGGTCTCATGGCAACTTCCCTCCTTCTCATGGTGTGTCACACAGTGTAGTTTACATTTTAAAGACCGTGCATAAGGTGATAATACGTGTCGATAGATTCTTGAAAACCTGAAAAACCATTTTTGAAGTTATTTATTGTGCCACATTTCAGTAAATCCAACACAATAAATGTTTCAAAAGTTAGAATACACTGTCCTTTGTTAGGTGACTAATACAATCAGGATCTATGTTTGTAAGGTGGAATCCTCCATGTAAACACTTGAAGCACCATGCAAGCGGCTCCCCCTGGGAGAGACGGAGACTGAGACAGATTGAGAAGACTGCGGACTCAAGCTCCCTTCTCATTTTGCTGAAAATGTTCCTTGAATTTCATGGCAAGCAAAACTGTCACCATTGATCTACTGAAGTTGTTTTCCTCCCCCTGTGTCACTTTGCCTGACTTTCTCTTCTTCCACCCACACCCCTCTCTCATTCTGAGTTGTCAGTTCCGTCTGCTCATTCCTCCATGCAACTCTCATCTCTCCCACTGCACTTCAGTCTCCCAAGGTCCAGCCCTGCATCAGAGCTGCCTTTTTTTTTTTTAATCCCCACTTAGTAAAGTGCTTAACAAAGACTAGGTACTCAAAAGACAGCTGTAGAAGAAATGTTTGCACTTTCAGAATCACAATATAGTAGTTTGAGAATTATCTGCATTAAAAGTTTATTAGAAAATGATTTTACAGCTCCGTGCCTGTGGCTCAAGCAACTAAGACACCAGCCACATACCCCTGAGCTGGTGGGTTCGAATCCAGCCCAGGCTGCCAAACAACAATGACAGCTGCAACCAAAAAATAGCCGGGCGTTGAGGTGGGTGCCTGTAGTCCCAGCTACTTGGGAGGCAGAGGCAGGAGACTTGCTTGAGCCCAGGAGTTAGAGGTTGCTGTGAGCTGTGATGCCAAGCACTCTACCCAGGGTGACAGCTTGAGGCTCTGTCTCAAAAAAAAAGAAAAAAGAAAGAAAGAAAGAAAATGATTTTACATCAGAATCTTCCTTAAAATTAAACCTTATGAGGAAATATATAGAACACAGATGGAAGCAGAAAGGCCAGGATTGCAATAGGAAGGAGGGAGAAAAAGGACTATAGAAGAGCAAGACTGTCTCTGCTGTCATTGGAATACAGGACCTAATGGGCCCTTTAGAACTCTAAAATGATCAGGATGACAGTTGGAAAGTTACTGTCTCAAGGTAATTGCTCATTTGTAGATTAGATGTTAATGCCATGTGAGGACACAGATAAAAGAGAAGCTTCAGGTACAAAGGGAGAATCCAGCATAAAAGGGAAAACAACTTTAACAAACATAAATGTAAAAAAAAAATCTTCAAATGGATTAGTGATTTTGGCCTAGATTCTTAAATGAATATCCATAGCTATACAAAATGTATGTAAAAATACCGTGTAGCTGAAGACCACTGTTATCTCAGGGCACACTTGAAACTATATTTACATTTCCATGGCACACTTAAATTACGTTGATGAACAAAAACAAGTATACTACTACGGTTTGGCCTTCCTTCAAAAATAATGTAATTAATGATCTTTAAAATTTTTCATGGTTGAAAATACTGCTCTAAAATAAGAATGAGAGTATAATATTTGTCTTGGCGTCTGTTGCTCAGTGGTTAACGTGCCAGCCACATGCGCCAGGGCCGGTGGGCTCGAACCCAGTGAGGACCTGCTAAACAACATTGACAACAATAACAAAGAAGTAGCCAGGCATTGTGGTGGGCACCTGTAATCCCAGCTCCTGGGAGACTGAGGCAAGAGAACTGCTTAAGTCCAAGAGTTTGGGGTTGCTGCAAGCTGTGATACTATGACACTCTACTGAGAGCAACATAGTGAGATTCCCTCTTAAATAAATAAAGTATAATATAGTAAAAGCCACTAACCAGTACTATAGCCATTTATTATTATTATTATCAAGTATCGTGTACCGCACATATTATACGTGCTGTATTGTACACTACTGGCAGGGCACTGGGTTTGTTTGTGTCAACAACACCACAAACACTTAACGACTATGCTACAATGTTATGGTAGCTATGATGTCACTGCTGACAGGAATTTTCCAGGTCCCTTACAATCTTAGGGGACCATAGGAAGATCTGGGGCCTATCACTGATCTGATCATGGTTATGCAGTGAGTGTCTGGTCATCATTATGTGACTCTATCCAATGATAATGTCGTTGTGCTCCAGATTCATTAATAATCAATCAGAAAGCATGGGAAAATGCTGTTCATTGTGAAGTGTGTCTACGAATTATTTTATGGAGACTGCGCTCTGTAATTGTTTTCACCCATTAAGTCCTTTGCCTTCATTAGGCTTGGTGGGAACTGTGTGCTTGAGTCACGTGGTCTGTTTCTGTTTCCCAGAATAGCCAATGGTCCTCCTCCCTCTTTTCAAAAGGAAAATGCTTTCTTTCTTTTTAAAATAATATTTTTTAGCATGATTCTAATTAACTCCTTCGTGCAGCTCAAAAGAAATAAAAGTACTTTCTCAGGGTCTTCTTTCTTTCTCTTCAGAACGGTATATTCTGTACCGCGTGGGTTCAGTTGTTGCCAATTAGTCACAGGATTCCCAGTTCTGCCTTCCAATGATGGTGCATGACTCAGAAGCACAGCTTTTGTTGTGTATATTTGAACACTTTCATTTTATTATGAAAATGTTTAAATGTAAGAAAGTAAAAAGGGTAGCATAATAGACAGAACATATACTAAACACCTAATTTCAGTATATATTATATATATATAAATATTTGCTAATCTTTCCTCTATTTTCCGCATTTTTTCTTCTGTCTTTTAAAGCAAAATGTTGACATGTCATTTCTCCCATAAAAATCTTACGGTGTAATGTACCTAAAAAAGAGATTTTTTTTTTTTTAACTAACTGCAATACCATTTTCACATGTAATCAAATCAAAGGTGCTTATTTATGTTAATTGATACTAGTCTGTGTCTAAATATTCCTGGTTGTCTCTAAAAATTATTTTTAAGTTTGGTTTGATCAAATGAAGATCCACATTGGGCCAACATATTGCATTAGGTTAAAATGTCCCTTACGTGCCAGCAAAGGCACTTTTGTCCATGAATGGCTAAAAATTGTTGCTTCTATAGAGGGATACAAGCAGGGAAACTTCTATTCTGACATCCAACTGATGTCACTATTCTGTCATATACTTTAACACCTAACACCCTCAACCCTTCTCCCAGTATTCTTTTTTCAATATTTTCCAGGCTATTCTTATATGATTTTTCTTTTTTTTTATTTCTTCTAGCATAACTATGTACATTAATGCAATCATGGGGTACAGTGTGCTATTTTCATATACATTTTGAAATAGGAATGTCATCACCTAATGATTTTTCTGAATGAATTTTAAAATCAATTTATTTAGCTTCTAGAAAAAAAATGCAGTTTTTATTTTAATCAAATTATGTTTATAAATTCAATATAATAATACAATTGATAGTCTATAAAGCTTGAATATTAAAAATATTCTTTCAAAATAAAGAATACTTTTCTTGTGATTAGTTCCCTTTTATTAAACTAACTCTTGTTCCTTTCTGGACTGTTGTATTGAATTCTTTACTTGGTGTTTTTGTACCCTTCCACATTGCCTGTTATTTTGTTGGTATTGTTGTTGTATGTGTGCAGACTCTTTTTTTCCCATCGTTTAACTGGGAATTGTCTGTAAATACTCTGCATTTTAATAAAACCAAATTTGCTCTAACCACAAACAAGTCTGTATTCGATCAATCATAAGTACATTCCTGCAAAGTTACAGGTTAAGATAGATGTTCTATGTTATTGAATTTCTTTTATTCATTATACATAACTTTTAAACATCCAAACGAAAATTGTTTGGCGCTTTCATAATATATAGGAGCACGTGGCTGTTGGTAAAGGCAGTCCCATGCACAGGGTCTGATGTGACCCTCTCTCTGTTACATCAGAAGGCAGCACTTTCTTAGCAAGAGATTAAGAGTCCTCATACTCCCCTGGACTCGACTCGGTGTCTTGTGTGTGAATATTTTCCCCTGTTTTGGTCTCCACGTGTATTCCTTTGTTCAGCTTACACATATGCATCACGTGGCACTGTGACTATATCTGTGCCCCATGGAGAGCTGACAGTGTGAGCAGGCTAATCGCCCTGCACAGGCTGCCAGGAGCAGCGTGCTGGCCACGGGACACAGCACCCACCGCCAGAGATGATCTTGCTCTGTCATTTCCCTCGTGAGCGGAGTGTTTCCAGCCAACTGCACTGTGTTCTCCATGGTACCTGCAGTGGCCGGAAATATGACAACTTCTGCTCCTGAAGGCATGCAACAGATACAGTTTATTCAACAATATACCCCTGGATATGTTGCAGTCAAAGATGTCAAAGTCTATGAGAAGATGCAGAACAAAATTGTTACTGACACTCTTGATAGCAGTATTACTGGCTTGAATTCACTTTTTAAAGTAAGGATAGGTAAAATGTACTGAAAAGAAGAAGAAAAGATTCCATAGTTTCACTATTTTCACCGATACCACATTGATGTGTTGCAATGATAGGAATATTTTCTAAACAGTTAACTTGGACCATGAATTAGGAAATGCAAATTTAAAAGATGATTCTATTGGACTTACTGGCTTTCCAGGCATGGCAATCATTAAGAAAATTAGAGTAAATCCCTGGATAAGGTCAAATACTGATTTTTTAATATTCCAATGCAGGCAGAAATTGCTATTGATAGAGGAAAACATATATATTTTAATGTTTCAATGAATGAGGGAAAAAGAGACCATTGAATAAAGGAAAAGTCAAATTACATTTGACTATGTTAGTTGTTCTTAAAGGATTATTACCTGTGAATGATTTTAATATCACATGCTATCTGCAGAGTTCACTATGCAATTGTGCTTATAATCCCTGCTGCATCCAGTTCTCTGTTCCTTGATTAGCACATCTGTTTAGTAGTCATGTTCACAATGGATTTTCCGTGGCTGTAATTGAACTCTGTGTTATACGGGGGATTTAATAAAAGAAGTAAGGGCAAAAGGTACTTGTGCTATGGTTACAAATGTATTAAGTGCCAGAATGCTTGCCTTCCAGAAAAAAAAAAAAACAAAACACTAATTTTGGCTAATGAGAAAAACATTTAAAATAGTGTGCAATTTAAAATTTATGGACAGCCTTATATGCATAAAAATTGATTTTAAAACATAAATACTGCTATAAAATATATTACAATAAATAAATAATGATACCACAAAACTATGAACAAAGTTAATCTTTGCTTTTTGAGGATTAATGGGTATGTATTTTTGGGTCTTAAGAGATTTCAAAATGCAATTCTATGAAGGATGTCTAAATTTAGTACCTAAATCATATGTAAGACATGATTTATTTGTATATGTAAATTGGACTCTAGAAGGGAAAGTAGTAGATTTGTAAGGAAGAGATTTAGTAGGCGATAGCCCTCTCCTCACAGAGACTTAAGTCTTGTTTAGGGGTCCCCACTTTGGGAGCTTCACTTAGGCATAGGGCATGGGTTCACTGGACTCTCGTAATCATCTCACAGCCCATCCACACCCTACAGGTAGAGGAGGGAGGATAATTTAGCTGAAAGAGGCCTCTGATCATTTATTCCACAACAGTCACTGCTCGATAAATTAAGCCAGTCCTCCCCAGAAATGTTCCAATCACCTCTGTAATTACTTACTATACGGAAACACAGCGAATGTGGCCTTAATTACTGTGCTCTAAAATACGAAGTCTGAAGTGCATGATTATCTATACAAAATGGAAAGGCACCATGTCTTCATGAAATCTAAGATTGTATTTAGCATGAAATGGCTGAAGGTCATGAGAAACTTGCAAATTCAGTTACTGATAAGACCTACTTTTCATCTTTCTTTTTCCATGTGACAGTGTAAATAGGTTAGATATAAAAGCTACGTTTCTGTGGTTAGCATATGAAATATTTAAATTTTACCTAGCTGAAATTTTGAGTCACCTGATTTTTTTAAAAAATCAGATTATGATCATTAGCATTTTTCCTTTAAACAGTCTACATGTTTCAGTCTATCAGAGAAAATGGAGAAGCTCTAAATTAAAGCCAGTGGATTAATAACTCTGACTTAGAGCAGAGGCAATTTTAGCCTGGCTAATTTTTCATATCTGCTCAATTAACCTCATAGTGCTTTAGAACAAAAGGCAGCATGATGAGTGTCATTTAAATTAAACAAATGCCATTTATCTGTCAAGGTACTGACTTATATCAACTACTCCAAGCCAAAACCATGATATCAAATGAAGTGGACAAGCAGTGGACCGCTGGGATTTAATTCTCCAACATTTCACATGTTATGCAGAGCATAATGCTTGCTGTTTAATGAGCTCTTTGAGATTATCTAGAAAAGCAGGAGCAGGTTATCTACCCAGTTGCATTTGTAAAATACCTGGTTTATATTCTACCATGTCCCTTGTCGCTGGGGAGAAGCAACTACTTCTCAGAGTGATGTCAATAATTGCTAATTAAACATTATTCCCCTCATTTTATATTCAAGGCATTTATTTTCAGAGACTGAAAAGCAGATATCATTAAGGGATTGTGTGAATAATTTCCTATGTAGCAGCTGCAGTTATCAGTGATGCTTTCCCAGGAAAGCATTTCAATCCCAAACAGAGACAAAACTTGAAAAGAAATCAACTGAATATCATTATAAGTTACTAGAAAAAGGAATTACTCCTACCCAGCATTCACATTCTTTAGTTGAACAGGCATGGTGTAACACATTTTATAGTCATTATTTATGTTTTTATAGTCATTGATTACCTATTTATAGTATGATCCCTTTTTTCGTCATTTAAAGAAAAAAGTTTACCAAATAAAATTTGGAATAAACGTTAACTCCCTAAGCATATTCTAGACACTTGACTATATTTTGAATTTTGACATGAAATGTCAAAATGTATTTTGTCACAGAAAAGTTTTTGCTCTGTGTATGAAATTTTCTTCAAATAACCTCTCTTAAATTTACAGGGCAACATAGCCAGTTTAGGAGTGGTCCTAGACTAAGTTTTACACGTATATAGTGAACATATCTAACGAACCAGTGGGAAGAAGAAAGAAAGGGTCTCGGCTTGGCGCCTGTGGCTCAATCGGCTAAGGCGCCAGCCACATACACCTAAGGTGGAGGGTTCGAATCCCCAGCCCGGGCCCACCAAACAACAATGATGGCTGCAACCAAAAAATGGCCGGGCGTTGTGGCGGGCACCTGTGGTCCCAGCTACTTGGGAGGCAGAGGCAGGAGACTCGCTTGAGCCCAGGAGTTGGAGG
>CAUYQV010163594.1:0-19685 GCA_963574575.1 Galagoides demidoff | reverse complement strand
CCAAACAACAATGATGGCTGCAACCAAAAAATGGCCGGGCGTTGTGGCGGGCGCCTGTGGTCCCAGCTGCTTGGGAGGCGGAGGCAGGAGACTCACTTGAGCCCAGGAGTTGGAGGTTGCCATGAGCTGTAATGCCATGGCACTCTACCCAGAGGGATAGCTTGAGGCTCCGTCTCAAAAAAAAAAAAAAAAGATTTGGAATCAATGTAAATGTCCATCATTGGATGAATGCTTAAAGAAACTCTGATACATACACATGATGGAATATTAGATAGCCATACAAATGAATGAAATACTGGCATTTGCAATAACATCCATGAAACTGCAGTACATTATTTTAACTGAAATAACTCAAGAACGGAAAGACAAAGCTTTCATATTCTCACTCATAAGTGGGAACTAAACATTAAAAGCAATTGATCTCATGGAGACAGAGTACAAAGATAGTTACCAGACACTGGGACGGGTAGTGGGGATAATGTAAAGATGACTAATGGCTACAAAAATATGGTTAGATAGTTAGACAGAATAAACAATACTTCATAGTACAACAAACTGACTATAATCAACAATAAGCTAGGGTATACTTCAAACAACTAAAAGAGTAGAATTGGAATGTTTCTAACAAAGAAATGATAAATGCCTCAGGTGATGGACACCCTAGTTACCCTGAGTTGTATGCCTATATCAAAAAACTACATGTACCCTACAAATATATACAACTATAATGTACCCATAATAAAGTATAAAAATTTAAAAAATTAGGCTTGGTGCCCATAGCTCAGTGGTTAGGGTGCCAGCCACATACACTAAAGCAGGCAGGTTTGAGCCCAGCCCAGGCCTGCTAAACAACAATGACAACTGCAACAAAAAAAATAGCTGGGCATTGTGGTGGGTGCCTATAGTTCCAGATACTTGGTAGGCTGAGGCAAGAGAATCAATTAAGAGCAAGAGTTTGAGGTTGCTGTGAGCTGTGACACTACAGCACTCTACCCAGGGTGACAGAGTGAGACTCTGCATCAAAAAAAAAAAGAAAATTAAAAGTTTTTAAATCCATAAGACAATGCACAAAGATTATAAAGGACTCAAAGGTAAACAAAACACAGCATTTAAAGATTATAAGCCCTCACAGAATTTATAATTTAGATAATTATAATTACTTTTTAAATTCCAGTTCAAAAGCACTTATCAAGTACTTAAAAATAGTAAGTACTGAATTAGAGATAAAAGTATGAGTAAGACATGGAGTCAGCCATAAGGATGTTTTTAGATGAGAGCATATTTATGATCCACTGTGGTGAATGCTATACTCAGAGATAATTTCTTCGTGACCCTACTTAAATCCAACAACAAAAACTGGTCACAAAACAATATCCTCCGATTGATATAGCTGATAATAAAATATGCTTTGTGGCAATTCCACTGACTTAGTCCAATTTACAATGGGTTTTTGCACATTTTTTAACTTAAAAGAACTGACAAACAACCGCCTGTTTTTATAGCAAGTCAAGGGACCTTGGATCACCACAAAGCTTCAGGCTCTGCATGAGTCAGGAGTGGGATTACAGTTTTACTTTCTTTGGCCTGGATTGTTTTAACATTAGTTTCTAATAGTGCACCATATATCTTGTGAGAGCTGTACCATGTAGAGAAAATCTCATGGTCTTTGGAGAAGAAAGAAATGGATAAAATAAAATATCAACAAATACTAGGTGGATCCTTTGGGGATAAAAGTTTGCTTTATTTTTTTCACTTATCTCTAATGCTTCTGGCTGGCAAAATTTCTCCTTTGTGTGGCAAATCATTTCGATGACCCATAACAGAGTCATGGAACCTCGGAAGCCTCAAAGAGGAGTGACAAAGAAACTGAGCAAAAAGGTGTGGTGATATCAATTGAGGAACAAACTAACAATATATATAAGATCACCTCCATCTCAGAGTCATGTCAAAGTGACAGAAATCTCCCAAAGATGTAATGCATCATATATCTATCAAGCTACATGTGTTGTGGAAAACCAAGAAATATTTTTGACTAGCTTTAATACTTAACATTTTGTTCATTTAGTTTGATGTGTTGCTTGTAATGAAGATAAAACAAATATCATTTATTCATTAAACAAGAGCCCCCCTAATGACTAGGGGCTATGACAGTGAACAAGACAGAAGAAATTCCTGTTTTCACAAAGCCTGCATTCCAGAGAAGGAGATGTAAAACACACAAGTAAATGAACATAGACATAACACAATGTCAGGTGATTATAAATACTGTAAAATTAAATGAGGCAAATAGAGAGGCAGGTGCTATTTTAGAGACAACCATCAGGAAAGTTTGTCTGAAGATTATTTGAAACTTACCTATGTGAAGGGAAAAAATGAACCATGTGAATAATTGGAGGGAGTTTATGTCAGGTAGATGGAAGAACGAATGCAAAGGTGTGGAGATGGGAGTACACATGCACGTTGGAAGGATAGTAAAGAGGCCACTGTAGCCATATTGATATAAGAAAAACATGGCAATGAGAACAGAGGAAGCAATTGACCCAAGTAGGTAAGGCCTTGTAGAATATAGAAAAGACTTGGGTTATATTCCAAACATAACAGGAGTGCTTTGAAGAGTTCCAAAAGAAGAGAGTTCCTGGTAGCAAGGTGGTGTCAGAGGTATTCACTCCGGCATCTTGGTTTCCAAGTCTGAGAGGATGCAGTAGTGTGCAGACAGTGAGGCAGGATGAGCCAGGAATGCAGGGAGGAGGATATTGATGCAGTCCACTGAAAGGTGTTGGTAGTGGAAGTGGTAGCATTTTTTCCTTTAAATATGTATTCGGTAGGTATACCTAATACATGGTCTGGCAATTAAGTTTGTGAACTTGCTACCATGCATTTACATTGGCAGCGCTATACAGACAGCTCAGTACGTTTATATAATCTTAACATATCAGTGTTTCACAGTTGTGTTCCTGCTGATGTGGCAGCATTGTGCTGAGTGGCATTCATTATCGTTGTTGCATATATTCATGTGCCATTGCAAGAATGTCTGAGCTTGAATTAGAGCAACAAATAAACATTAAAGTTTTGTTAAACTTGGCAAGAGTGGAAGTGAAATCAGGGCATGTTAGTCCAAGTTTATGGGGATAATAACAATTAGAAGATGGCAATGAACGAATGGATTACTTTTTTTCTGAGGGAACAGAAAGTGTCACTGATTAACAGAGGTCAAGATGACCCGTAACAAGTAGAACCGACAAAAACATTGCAAAAAATACTGAAGTGTGCATAAAATTACCTAACTGTGAAAAGCATAGCAGACCAAGTAAACATCAATAGTTACATGGGAAAATCTTCGCATGGGAAAGGCATGTACAAAAATGGTCCTGAAGGAGCTCATCAGTGGACAAAGGCAAAGGAGAGTCAAAGGTTGCCAAGACCTTTTGAAGAGGCAAGATGATATTTGGGGCTGTGTTGTCACTGGCAATTAAACATTGGTGTCCTAATATCATCCTGAAACAAAGCATCAAAGTGCAGCCAATTCCCTAAGGCCAAAATTTTTCATTAGTCTAAATCAAGAGTCTAAATTACGTTGCTAACCTTTTTTGGTATCAGAGGGATTGGTTGTCATGGATTTGCACCAACTAGACAAACAGTTAATCAAGTTTACTGTTTGGAAATGCTGAAAAAGCTGTGTGAAAAACTTAGATTGAAAGTGACCCAAACTTTTGACAAACAACTCATGCCTTTTGCATCACGACAAGGTACCACCTCACATGTCACAGTCTATGAGGGAGTTTTTAGCCAGCAACAAATAACTGTATTGGAACACCCTCCCTAGTCACTTGATTTGGCCCTCAGTGACTTTTTTCTTTATCCAAAGATAAAAGAAACATTGAACAGAAGGCATTTTATGACATTCAGGACATCAAGGGTAACATGACACTAGCTCTGATGGCTACCCCAGAAAGAGTTCCAACATTGCTTCGAAGGGTAGACTAGGTGCTGGTGTCAGTGCATAGCTTCCCAAAGGGAGTACTTTGAAGGTGACTATAGTGATATTTAGCAAGGAGGTATATAGCACTTTCTCTAGGATAAATTTACTAACTTGATTCTCAGACCTGGTAAGATTGATTGATGGACTAATGTGGAATTTAAATGAAGGCCCATGAATTAAGGAAGATTGCTAATTATAAGTTTGAGAAAATACATGAATGTTGATGTCATTTAATGATTTGAAGACAGTATAACAGGGCCAGGTTTATAGGGAAGTAATTAACAAAAGACAAAATTTTATAAATCAATTTGACCACTCCCCTTTATCCACCGAGGCTAATTTTACTATAGAACATTGATTTATATTTTGAAAAATTGGGCCACTGACTGATAACTCATCTTCTTGTTCTCCTCCAAAGGACTAAGAAAATGATCTTAAAAAGTTACATTTCAGGCTAATGTCATATTCATTTATAATTACATGGGATACACTGTGGTTAATATCCGCCATCCTTTACTTACTGAAAGGAGAAAAATTGAAAGCCTTTCTACTAAGATCTGGAACAGATAACCATGCCCACTTTAACCACTTATATTCAACATAGTACTTAAAGTTTCAGCAAGAGCACTTAGGCAAGAGAAAGAAATAATGGACAACTGAACTGAAAAGAAAGACATCAAATTATCTTTGTTTGCAGATTACATTATCTTATAATTAGAAAAACCTAAAGACTCTACCCAAAACTCTTAGATCTGATAAGTAAATTCAGTTTAGTTACAGGATATTAGATCAACATAAAAATTGAGAAAGAAATCAAGAAGGCAATCCTATTAACACTAGCTACAAAGAATACACTTAGGAATAAATTTAACCAAGTTACATATACAAAAGAAAGGAAATCAGTGTATCAAGTGATAGCTGTACTCTCATGTGTACTATGGGACTATTCAAAATAGTAAAAATATGGAATTAACTTAAGTTACCTTCAACAGAGGAATGGATAAAAAAAATGTAGTATGTGTATGTATATATGGGGTTGGACAATTATGTTCACAAACTCATCCTAAAAAAATGCTACACATGCCAGTGCTAAATTTCACTACAGTCACCATGAAGTACTCCCCTTGGGAAACTATGCACCAATGCCAGCACCTAGTCCATCCTTCAAAGTAATTTTGAAACTCTTTTTCTGGAATGGCCATCAGAATTGTCTTTGTATGAGGTCTGACTATGAAGTTCATAAACTGATCCTAGAAAAATTGCCTTGAAGGGTGGACTAGATGCTCGTGATTGTACATAGCTTCCCAAGGGGAGTACTTCAAAGGTGACTGTAGTGCTCTTCAGCAACGAGGTAATTAAAACTTTTTCTAAGTTCTTGATCTTAGTTGTCCAGCCTCATATATACCCACACCTATTACATACATATATTATTTATCCATAAAAATAATGAAATCCTGTCATTTGCAGCAACATTAGCAACATAGATGAAACTAGAAATCATTATGTTGAATGAAATAAGCCAGGCACAGAAAGACAAATATCATATGTTCTCACTCTTATGTGGAAGTTGAAAAATTAATCTCAGGGAGGCAGAGAGTAGAATGGTGGTTACCAGAGAGTGGAAGGGAAGGAAGGAGGAAGATAAAGAGACATTGATTAATGGGTACTAAAGTATGATTAGATAGAAGAAATAAATTCTAATAATATTATTTAGTAAACTAAGGAAATTATAGCTAACAATAAATTAGTATGTATCTCAAAATAGCTAGAAGAAAGGAATTTTAATGCTCCTAAGATAAAGAAATGATAAGTATTTGAGGTGATGAATGTTCCAGTTGCCATGATTTAATCATTACATATTGTATACATATATTAAAATATCATATGTAGCCTCAAATATATACAACTGTGATACATTACTTAAAAATACACTCAAACTTATTTTTTGACTAATAGAATCAGGTCCATGTTCACCAAAGGTATTAAGAACAATTATCTGACACTCCCTTAGTTCGCTAATATGCGGAGCCTATTCAATTGACAAATTAAATATGATCATGATTAATTTAATTTTTTAATTAAAGTAATCTAATTGATTTAAAAAATATTTATTGTGAAATACTATCCTAATATAGGAATGATGGAATTTATATTTAATCATTTTCTAACACATTGATAAATCTCCCAGGTAACATAAACAATGAAAAGACTATATTCATTTTTTTCAGAGTAGAATCACTGAAGAATAGCAAAGGAAAAGGTTGTCAACATAGAGATAAAGTTAAAGTTTATGGTCTTTATTCATTTTTGACCTTCTACATTTGTCTTTTAAGCCTCAGCTTATCTGCAAAGGAAGCTTAGTTTGATGCACTCAGACTCATGATAAATTCCATAACTCATTAAATCAGATCCTATAATTCATTGAATCACACACTAAACACTGATCCTGACCAAATGAACTGAGTTAAACACGAAGGGTAAACAAAAGACAGAATGGAATTTCATTTCTAAAACATAAATGTTGTAGAAATGAATTCTAACTGATCGCATGACTGACTTCAACCATTTTAAATAAATGTGTGTGTCTAGTCAAAGCTAAAGAAAGAAATGGTAAGAAAAATGAAACAATATATAATTATCAAGATAAATTATAATGAACCCTAGGAAAAGGATGCTGATTGATGTAATAGCTATAATCAAGCAGGTGAGCATGCCAACTACTGTTTTCACTTCTGTTGACAGGCAAGAAAAAAGACTAATGGTCACTCATTAGCTTCTAGGAATAATAATTAATTCCAAGAAATTATATGTCCTATGAAGGAAAAGTATCTCTTCTCTAGCTATGAGAGAGTACACAAAATTGTCATAGCATATAATTTTTTCTTTTTCTATTAGCAGATAAAAGGCCTTCAAGAAATGAAAAATGACAAATCCTGAGTTATTTAGAAATGCTTATTAAAAGAAAATTGTGGGATAGAAAAGAAGCACCACGTTACTATGAAAGTCAGAAGATTCAAAGTTCTTTGGTTGGCTTGGGCTATCACAATAAGATATCATTTCCAAGTTACAATGAAATGTAATTCAGTGGCCATCCAGATTATACATAGTATTGAGTTGGTTTGCTTATACTTCTGTAGAAATATTTACATTTCTTGACTTTCCATTCATGATACACAATCCTACACAGTTACTCACATGACAGTGGCTCTCAACTGGGATTGTCACACTGGTGAAGGTGGTACTTGACAATGGATGCTGCTTAAGGCCTTACAATGTGCTGGAAAGTCCCCCTTGCACCATAAGCATTATCTGGCCACCAATGTTCAATAATCCTGAGATTGAAAAATGCTTCCCTATGATAACCATATATTAAAAGCAGTTTTATTACCTCTATTTCAAACCTGATTTAGATAAGAGACTTCAATTTTCTGGTAGATAGAATGTTATTGGAAACACAGAGACTGATAAAACAGTGGTGGAAGCTTCAGCTTGTGCTAAAGTAGAGTGAATCACAGCCATAAAGGAAGCCATGAAGGGTGTAGGAACCCTTGTGTAGGCTTAGCACCCACAAACGTCAGGTATGACACAATTCAGGGCACAGATGCAAGGCCCAGATGAGAATTACTTGAGAGTCCCTATAAAGAATGAGTAAACTACCTCCTTCCAAACACCCATACAAAGAATGACCACCACCAAGAGCTCTGCCACTCATCAAACAACTAAAATGCAACATCAAATAAAAACATCAAATAAATGATTATTAATAGCAGGGGAATTACAGAACTTCAGAATTAATTCTAATGTATTTTAAAATAGTTCTATTTTCAAACATTAGTGAATTATTTTATAGTAAATACATCCTAATTCTGTAACACCTCAGTTAATACGGAAGTTATCTGCAACTACTGAACACATATTGACCAAAAGAAGTTAGCCTAAAACAATTTTTCTTTGTCAAGTAGTGATAAGTATTCAACAGATCTGGCTAGGGATTAAAATCAAAGTAGCCCACAGAATGTTTTCATTTATCATTAAATGACGACATAGCACCCTTCTGCTTAATTTCATTGACAGAACATTAAGCAGATGCATTATTACAACTCTCAGCATAAATTTAAGCCTTGTAAGACACAAGGACATAAATATAAGATCTCAAGTAAGCATATTCACTGAGGAAATTAGCACTTATCTCATGTTTTAGGGTGTGCCTTTACATTATTTCATATGACATTCAGTTTACCTGAAAGAAACAGGCTTAGACATTTCTCCAAAACTGAATGGCCAATAAGGATAAAAAGAAGTCAGAATTTGAACTCACTTCTTCTGATTTTAGTAGTCACATACTTTCCATTTCTGTATATTGATTTACAACATTTGTGTTTTCTAACATGATTTGAAGTAGACACCATGTTTTTTTGTTTTTTTTTTGGACTCCTTGATGATATGAACAGACTAGAAGGTACAGGGGGCGCTATTTTGATGGCGTTTAGAAACAGGGATAGAAACATTTATGTACCTTTAATAGACTTCATTAGCACTAAACTCTATCTGATAATAATGAAACTGTAGGGCTTGAATAAGTGTGATATTGCTTTATTGAAAAGACTGGAAAAAAATGTCTGCCTGTCATTAGGTCTCATAAGCAAAACTCTTTAATGATTATATGACTTGATTATGACATACAATTTGGGGCTCTTGTTATAACATTATGATAGTTGGACCGAAATAAGGTAGGCATTCTAGAAATTCTATTAACATTCTTACTAAAATAAATGAACCTTAATGAACATATTCTTCATTGAAAGACAATGTTTTATATATTTATTAAATATAAAAAATTAATTCTTGTAGAATTATATGGAATATTAGAGCTATCTTTTAGAATGTCATTTTATAACAGCCCAAATACTGTAAAAATAAATTCATTTTTTACATGAAATGTGGGAACATAAAGCTAACCAAATAATTGTACTACTATGACAATGTATTTTTCTAGATGAATTAAACTTCACTGATGGTCAACTTCTCCAGAAATATTAACTCTAGCACCTGCTTTAACTTTTTTGACCTCTGAGGCTACACTGGGAGATATAACAGGTTCTTTTGATATTTTATGAGTCTAGGATAACTTCCATATACTTGGAACCCTGAAGTGCCAATATAACAGTAATATAAATATTATGCATCAAATTATAAGCTTCTTTAATTTGGTGGCATTACTACTTTAAAAAATATACCTCCAAATAATTAGCTTCCCTCTCTTCCTTCCTATTTTTATTTCTTCTTTTCTTCCTTCCTTGCAATCTCCTTCCATCCATCCATCAATCCATTCATCCTTTCCTTCCATCATTTCTTTCTTCCCAAGAAATATATCTAAAGGGCTGAAGTAAATATAATGAAAAAATAAAGTCCCAATATTCTTTTCATTTATTTTCTCAACAAGTAGAACAGCTATAACTTACGTAGCTAGATCATTATCACTTTTTCTTTTTTAGACTAATTGTTATCCTTCATCTAACTAACGTTGATAGAGAAGCCATCTTATAAAAATGATTATTTAACAAATAATGATCTGCTACCCAAGGGGATTTTAAGCAGCTCCAACTCTCCAAGCTTACCAAGGAGTTCCTATGGTGGTTTTCTATTGTTTCTTAAAATGAAAATCTATCACAAGTCATTAAAAACATAGTTATAATTAGAGAGAGAAGCACAATAAAGAAAAGCATGCCTATGAGCAATAAGATCAGGCATCCTTTAAATAAAACTTGCTATTCCAATCTAATCATGCTGCAAATACGGTTATATTACTTTTGCTATCAGCTCATAGCCAAGAGTTACTGGGAATAAATAGAAGTTAGTCATTTTAGGCATTTTCTTTGCAGCAATGCAGGAACAACTCACAAATTTGTTCTTAGTTTCACTGAACACCACTCAAATTGTCAAAATACAAGAAAACAAAACCAAAACCAAAACCCCAAAACCTCTTATAAACAATAACACATATAAAATGTCCAAAATAACTAAGATTGGGTGATGAATACTTGTAGATTCATTGTGCTATTCTCTTCATTTTTGTGTCTATTATGGTTGACATTGTCCATAATAAAAAATAGTTATTCAAAAACATATTCATGCTCTGGATATTAAAACTTTAGGGCATGGTAAATTTTTTGAGTGTTATATATTGTGCATATATATACATAGTATCTACCTCTATATATGTCCATCTAATGAAGTATAAATTCTAAATTTACAGCCAGGTTTAAAGCAAGAAAGTAAAATTAAATAGAATTGTATCTGTGCCAGCTCAAAGCACTACCACAGCTCTATTTGCTCAGTAGTGGGTTTATACATCTTCCCATTTGTCTGTTTATAATAAGTATAGCAAAGACATTTTTATTTTAGAAAAAAGAATAGAAAATACTAATGTACTTCATCATTAAATATTACTGAACTACAAAATACCCCAAATCATAGTAGCCTAAAATAACAACCACAGGTTATTGTTCAGAAAGCAGACTGGGCCAGGCTAGGATGGATTTTCCATGGCTTACTCATGTATCCGTGGTCAACTGCAAGTCAAGTGTTTGGCTTCTCTCATCTTGGCTGGGCATGCTCACATTTCTTACGTTTTACCATGCTAAGAGTTTTACTCAGCAACTGAGAGAGCAATGAAGGTTTGTAAGCAAGGATGTAACGTGATCCAAAGGAAAATTTCTTTTTCATGATACTTTAAAAGATTTTAAATATTACTTTCATGTAATATTTAAAGTCTGGAATTATTCACAAGCTGTTCTGAATTAAGCACACCACACATTAAACCATTTTCCCAGTTTATCATTCTTTTAGAATCATGTGGACTGGTCCACCTTTCCTCCTTCTAGCATGCTATATCCCTCCTTAGATCCTAACCCATCCTTCCATAGCTACCATGTTGTCAATCTTGGCTAAACTTTCCTGACTCCTGTTAGGGGTCCCTACACAATCTCCTTATCTCTGTCGATCCTTTAAGAGGCTGGGTTGTAACTGTTCTTTGTATACATGTAACTTCCCTGTGAGATTATAAAATCACCAAGCACACAGATTGCAGTGTTGTTTTAAATTTTAACATTCGTTTCCTTATGTTTTTAGTGTTTTCTAGAACAGGTAGACAAACATAAAAATTTCAAAATTTTTCTGAAATGACTAGTCAAAGATTTAATTATATTTCATGCATTCTATTATAAAAGACAGTAATTATGTGCTTCTTTTTCTAAAGTTTTGCATTAAAAACTGTTCATTAAAATAATTTTTGATGGCTAATAGGATATGCTTCAGTTGCTTTAAAAAACTTCTCATATTGAAAATACCCTACAGAAATAGAGGGGAAAATGACTATTAATGCCCTCTGAAAAATATTTTTCTCATGTTTTAAAATTAAATTAACAGATGGAATTGTATGCATATTATGTAAAACATGATATTTTGTAGAATATGTACACTGTGGAATAGTTAAATCTAGGTAATTAATAAATGTATTGCCTCAATTATTAATAGTTATATCATTTTGCGGTAGAATTTATAACATCCCGTCTCTCTGAATATTTAAAGACTACAATATATTGTAACTAATTAATTCACCATACTGCATAATACATCTCTTAAACTCATTCCTCCCATCTAAGTATAATTATTTATTATCAGAGCAACATCTTCTCAATCCCTCTTCCCCCAAACCACCCAAAGCATTCAATTCAACATTCTACTTCCATGAGATTAACTTTTATAGATTCCACATTAGTGAGATCATGTAGTATTTGCCTTAACTTTGCCTGGTTTAGTTCACTTAACATAAAGCCCTCTACATTCGTCCATGTGTTGGAAAATGACAGAATTTCCTTATTTTTATGGTCGAGTAGTATTACAATTTGTATATGTGCCAATTAATTTATCCATTCATTATTGGATGCTTAGCACAACCACATCTTGGCTATGTATGCTGTAATAAACATGGGAGTAACATGGGAGTGTAGTTATCTCTTCAACATATTGACTCCATTGCTTTTGGATATAAATCCAGACGTGGAATTGATAGATCATACAGCAATTCTATATCGTACTTTTTGAAAAGCCTCTATACTGTTTTCCATAATGGTTGTACTAATTTACGTTCTGAATAATAGCACAGTGGCTCCCGTTTCTCCACATCTCGTCCAACACTTGTTATCTTTTGTCTTTTTCATAGTAGCCATTCTGACTGGAATGAAGTGATATCTCACTGTGGTCTTGACTTGCCTTTCCCTGATGATTAGTAATGTCAAGCATTTTTTTTTTTTTTTTGGTACACTTGTTGGCCATTTGTATGTATTCTTTTAAGAAATGTCTAAATAGGTGTTTGGCTTATCTTTTAATTGGGTTATTTGTTTTCTTGCTATTGAGTTGTGTTCCTTATATATTCTGCATATTAATCTCTTATCAGATGTTTAATTTGAAAATACTTTTCTTCAATTCTTAGGTTGCCTTTTTCTCTGTTAATTGTTTTCTTTATTGTGTAGAAGTCTTTTAGTTTGCTCCAATCCTATTTGTCTATTTTTGCTTTTATTGCCTTGTTTTGAAGTAACATCCAAAATACATTTACCAAAAAAAGTCACAGAGCTTTTACCTTATGTTTTCTTCTACTAGTTTCATAGTTAGTCTCAAGTCTTAAATGTAAATCTTTAATTCACTTTGAATTGATTTTTGTATATGTTGAGAGATAAAGATCTAATTTCATTCTTCTGCATGTAGATATCCAGTATATCCAGTATCATTTATTAAAAAGACTGTCCTCCCCCCATTGTGTGTTCATTGGCTGTAAATGTGTGGATTTATTTCTGGCCTCTCTATTCTGTTACATTGGTTTGTGTGTCCAATTTTATTCTCACACCATGCTGCTTTAGTTACTATAGCTTGGTAGTGTATTTTGGAGCCAGGTAGTACGATGCCTCTATCTTTATTCATTTTATTCAAGATTTCCTTGGCTATTTGGTGTCTTTTGTGATTTCATAGTCTGTCAAGAATTTAATTTGTATTTTGACAGGGATTGCATGAATCTGTACATCACTTTGAATAGTATGGACATTTTAACAATTTGTTTCTTCCAATGCATGAACGCATGATATTTTTCCATTAATTTGCATCTTCTTAAATTTCTTTCACTATTATTATATAGTTTTTAGTGTAGAAATCTTTTATTTCCTTGGATAAATTCACTCTTACATATTTAATTTTTTTGTAGCTATTAGAAATGGGTTTGTTTTTCTTGCTTTCTTTCTCAGTTTTGGAAAGTGTTCTGTTATTAATACTTTAAATAAGCTCTCTATACCTTTATCTTTCCCTGCTACTTCTTAAACACCAGTGACTGATTATTTGGTTCTGATGCTATCTCATAAATCCCATAAAGTTTCTTCATTCCTTTCTATAGTTTTCCATTTTCTCTTCTGACAGTATATTTTCAAATAACATGTTCCAAAGTTCCCAAATTCTTTTTCTGTTTGTTCAATTCTATTATTGATGTTCTTGATTGCAGTTATCTTTTTATTCATTGTACTTTCCCCTTCAGGATTTCTGTTGGATTATTTTATAAGTATTCTAATATCACGTTAATTTATTATTTTTCCTTTCATTGAATTGTTTCTATGTATTTTATTTAAGTTTGTTGAGTTTCCAATAAAAAAGGATATTTAGAATTCTCTTTTAGGAAATTCATACATCCCCATCTCTTTAAGGTCAGCCACTGGCATCTTATTTGTTCATTTGATGGTATCATGTTTCTCTGATTGTTCTTGGTTCTTGTGGTCATGAATCAATGTCCGTGTATTGAAGAAGAAAGTACTTCACAGCTGGAGTTTTTGGAAACATCCTTCAACTTTAAGCCTGTCCAAGTTTCTGGTCAGGTTGTCTAGTATGGTCCCTAAACCTGTGACTACTGCAGCCACTGCAGTGCTATGGGCATGTCCTAAGCCTCGGAATCACAACAACCCATACGGTACTGGGCTGGAATCCTATGGCTGCTGAGGCTGGCACAAGCCTGGACTGGAATCCCATGGCTTCCAAAGTTGGTGCTTTGCTGGGTGCACCTGAAGCACAATGTTGCTAAGGCTAGTGCAGCCCTGGGGCATGTCTGAATCCCATAGCCACTGAGGCCTGCCTGTTACTGTGAGTTACTTAGAACCTACTGTAGTCAGCCAATCATGTGCAGACCAGAACCTGAGTGCATTTTGCCATAGCTGCAAGCTCCTTTTCTGGTGCCAGAGTCAGTCAAGGCTCTGTCCATGGATTATAGCCTGTAGTCAGGGATCATGGGATTCTACTTGTTGCTGTTTTTACCGTGGCAGGCCCAGTATTGGGGTCCAAGGCAAAGACCTATGTTTACTCAACTCTCTTTTTACCAGACAGATGGAATATTTGTCTGTGCTATGCTGCCTGGGGTTGTGGGAGAGTATATCCAGGTAATATAAAATTGTTCACTTTATCTTCCTAAATGCATCTAATTATGCTATAACTTAGTACTATGATCTCTAATCTTGTTTCCTCAGCTCTAGTGAAGGTATTTTCATGCATGGATAGCTACTCAAGCTGATGTTTCTGCAGTGGGAATATTCCTGGAGAGTCTCATTTTGCCATCCCGCTCCACCATCCACCCCTTTGAAAATTATTAATTACCAGCTATTTGTATATTTATGTAAGGAAAATATAAATCTTTAAATTATTTATGATCTGGAGTCAGTATATTCAGGTATTTCACTCATTTCTAGGGAAAATATTTAGGTGTTTTTTTGTTTCTATTTTATCTACTTCATGGGAAGATAATCACTCAATCAACCATATGTAAAAATTTCCAGTGGTTAACCTAGCATTTGGCCTAGTGCCATACGTCAAGGGCAAATAAATACAAAACAAGATGCCCATACATGACTCATTTATACTCTGGTTGAATAAACGTGACCAACAATTAAACAACAAATGACAGACAATGTTTAGTAATAAGATAAACCACATAGTTCTGGCTATGGGTGATTTTCCAGTTTGTAGTTAAAACACAGAAGAGACAGAATACAAATCAGAGAGAGAAATTCATGGATGCTGGATATGTAAAAGGTACGGAGTGTACCTGCACTAGGTTTCCTAGGGATGACCAGGACTTGCCCTGTCTTCCATTCTGTCTCCCACACACTCATCAATGAATTAGTTTTTGGTTGGTATGGGAACATGCCATGAGGTAGAAACTAAGATGACAGCATAAAGAAAACAGGATTTGGAAATCAATAAGCCAAGTAAGGAAGCTAAAAAGCTGTTTCAAATGTGTCTCAAGAGACTACAAGGTTAATGGTTAATAGATTCCTTTATTAGACACCTTTAATGGGCCTCTTAGTCTCCCTTGTTTGCAACAAAAACAACGAGTTTAGAGTCAGAAAGTCATAGTTTTGAACCTTATCCCTGCTGCATTACAAAATTATTTTATGCAACTGCTTTGCATATTTGAAGCTCAGTTTCTTCATTTATACAATAGCTATAAAGCATATCTCTATCTTGAAGGCTTGCTGGGAAGTTTAAATGAGACACTTGGTAATGATAGCTGGTATTATGCCTAATACAAAAATGTGCTCCATAAATGCTGATGTGCATTAATACCAATATTAGAGATTTTAAGGCCTCCAGAATCAAGGGCAAAGTATACCTGAGAAGGAAGGGGAAATCAGCCATTCTAGGAAGAAAGAACAGCATGAATAAAAAAATAAAGCTGGACTTGGTATACCCTACAGGCAGCGGTTAATGAGGCAGTGGGACATGCTAAATCAGACTCACCTTGAGAAATGTGGGCAAATAGGCATCTCCACAAACATGTTATTGAAAGAATTAACAAACAGAAATCATAGGTGAAGGCCAAATGCTAATTATCTCTTAAGATTAATTTAGGAACACATTATAGATTGTTTAACTTGCTTCTCCTCATTGGTGATCGATTGTAAATTTTGACTCACAGATATACACAGACTCCAAAATACTCTTGCTTGGATTAAACAATGCTTCAAAGACAATGGCTGCAAGCAATAGCTAATTCCATAATGATTAACCTAACAGAAGCGTTGTTAAACACAGCACTAACCTCATCAGTTATTGTCTCATCTAAGACGGAGAGGTGAGTGGTAAACACTACATGGTCTGTAAGATCCAAAGGCAAATTACTGCTTTACTTCAGGTAGATGCCAGAATTACCTGAACTCAATACAGTAAGGCCTGAAGGTGTGAATTTGAAGCCATTTTCAGGCAACAGCACTGTCATTTGCCACATCATCAAACAAGAATAAGATAAGAAGAGAGAAAGTAAACACAGCTAGAGTCAGCCAGCTAGCATCCAACAATGTTAGCCACATTAAAAGACTATGTTTGCTTTGATGCTTTTATTCTCCTGTTAGTGGCCTATTAATTTAATTTCTCCCTGCTGGTACCATGATACGTTGTTAACACCTAGAATTAATATTTGTTGAACCTGATAAATTGCTAAATTGTGCCTGTTTTTCATCTTTGTTTTCTAATAGGTTATATAGTTTAGAATTTAAAACTCAGACTGTACTGTGGTTATCTTATTGGAAGAAAGATCTAGAGCATTTCCATGACTGCAGAAATAGTTCAATTAGGCAGCACTAGACTAGAGTTATTCTGAATCTTTCTCATGCCATGGCTCATAATGAAAATTGTAATATCTGTAGGGCACCCTGGGGATAAACAATCTTATGATCCGAAGTGAGTGGTCTAGGAGCTCCAGCTACCCCTGAGAGCCTAGAGAAATCATTATCTTAGCACATTTGAAATCCATTTGGAGTACAACTATGTGTCACTGAATATCAGCTGGAAAGCTGTGCCTTAGTTGATATCCAGTACAATACCATCAGAGAAGGGTAATGACTTGCCCTCTTGAAAAGCAATTGCTAATCAGGTTTGTATTTCTAATAGAAAGCACAGGTAATTATAATGTTAGAGATTCGTAAAAGGCTAAAACCCAAACTAACAGATATTATTGAATGTATACCACAGGCAAGGCTTTTGCTGAGTGTTACAACAAACACTAGTATTGAATTTTCATGATCCCTGTTACCCAGAGAACTAGCAGGCTCACTGGCAGCACAGAATGACACTATCCCTCCAAAATCTACCTGAATCATAACAGAGAATGTTTAAAATCTCAAGACAGGGGTTTAAAACAAAAAGAAGAGTAAAGTGTCTCACTTTTTACTTGTTTAAATATGAAGATAGGGAGTAATAGGAAAGGTCGGTTGTTTGGAGGAGACACATAAGATAAGTTACAGACATTGTGGTTGTTTTGGAAGTGGATAAAAGCAAATAGCAAGTCTAGGAAGTTGTTACCCCTAACATGTCTGGGAACTTTCAAGCTTCTCTCTAAGATGGAAGAAATGTGTTTTCTTTATAATGACTTTTAATCATCGGAAAGCTCTTCATTATCCAGACATTGTCACTACGATACTAAGTATTAGAGGCCATCCGAAGACTGCAAGATACAGCAAGACCTGCTTTTCATGACCTCAGTTTCCACGATCATGTATTTTTGTGGACTATTCAAGTCAGAGACAGAGAAATGTGCCCCATGAGTCTTTAGATTTTAAAAAGCTTTTCCACTGAAGAGCTATTGAGATATTGCAGAGCTATTCTTATTAAAAGAAAAAGATGTAGGCATTCTAAGCACCATGTTACAGCTGGTGGAGAGAGATGTAGAAAGAAGAATCAGGTGAATGCCTGTGCTTTCTACAAATGCTTATCAGGGCCCTCTGTGCACCTGGCACTGTTCTTGGTGCTGGAGAACTAACAGTGAACAAAACAAAGCCTGCACGCAGGGAGAAAAGACATCAGTGGATTTTAGAAACCATTAAGAAAGTATAGCAAGGTAAGAGACCATTGAAAGCAGTGCTGTATTTTCTAAAGGCTTGTGAGGGAAGATCTTACTGGCAAGGAGGCATTTAAATGGAAACTTACAGGAAATGAGGAGCCAGTCCATGTAAATACCTATGAGAACAGCATTACAGGCAAAGTGAAGAAAGAGCATGGTTGGACCATGCCTAGAATATCTGAGGAGAAGCAAAAAGGCCTTTGTATTTGCCAATGAGTTAGTTGAGGAAATAGCAGAAGGATAAGAAGTTAGAGAAATATCAGAGGGCCAGAGTGCTCATGGTTCTGCAGGTTTGCTTTACATCTTGGAATTGGATGTCATCGGTGATTTCCAAGCAGAGGAAGACATGATGCAATTTGTGTTTTGGGATTCTCTTTTACTGCTGTGGAAAAGTACACTGTTGGGAGGTGGGAAGCAGTTTGACTTGTTAGGAGGCAATTATAACCGTCTGGATCAGATTTGTCGTTGGCTTTATTAAGGTGGCAACAGCAGAGATGTGTTTATGTACTGAATCTAGTATCAAGGAGGATTCCCTGGGCTGTGAGATACTGGTAAGGGACATTTCAAGGATGACTGCAAGGCTTTGGCTAGAACAACCACCCAAAAGGGGTTGCCATTTCCTTTTGTGGGAACATAGTGGGATGAACAGTTGGGGGCACACATGGACGGACAGATCAAGAGTTTGGTTTTGCTTATGTTAAATTTGAGATACCTCACAGGCATCAAAACAGGGCTATTTAGTAGGCAGCCAGATATATGAGTCTGGGAGGCAGTGATGACATCAGGGCCAGAGATATAAATTTGGGAGTCATTAGCATCACGGAGAGTATTTAAAGCCATGGGCTGGACGAGATCACTAGGGAGCGAGGGCCCCACTCTGGGCTTGAACCTCCCTCCTCTCAGATGCTGACAAAGACACAAACAAGTCAGAGAAATAGCAGCGATTACTGCTCAGCTGCCACACTGCAATGCCAGGCAGCTGCAATGCCCCTGGGTAAATACCCAAAGTAGCTAGTACTTAGCATTTTTTCAAAGTATTTCAGGAATCAATCTTTCTGACAGCCGTAGAAATGCACAGCAAGGCAGCCTTCCACATGAGTAAAAATAATGTGTGTGTTATCTAGTAACATAATGCCAACCTCCATAACACCAGCTGTAGCCACACTGATGGCTCTTCAGCTTAAATTCTTTTCATTGAACAACTGGACCAGAGACCAAGAGAGGGCCTAAGATGCCAGGGGCTGAGCGAGATTTTCAAAACCTTTCTGATACTCATGACAGTCTGCAAAATACCAAGCACCTGTAATATAGCTTCGGCCTTAAAATCCTGGCTACCTCTGATGCATATTGTATGCTCTGGATAAAGGGTATCTGCATATTAGCCACATGAAGAGTCTTTAAGGGTCAGCTTTGACAACATCAGCAAATAACAGAGCAGGCAGTCCACGTGGCAGTCTGGGGGTATAATGATTGAAAATAGCTTGTTTTTCTGTTCCTTGGGAGGTACATGTGACTTACTTCATAATGCAAAGTCAGCAAGTATTCCCAAAGGCTCGTGCAGTCTTTCCTATGTACGCAATCATTAAAGTCAAGGAAGGATTGTGTTCATTTCAACTCAAGGTTTTTGGGTTTTTTTTCAGTTTTTGGCTGGGGCCAGGTTTGAACCCACCACCTCTGGTATATGGGGCCGGCACCCTACTCCTTGAGCCACAGGTGCTGCCCATGAACAGAGATCATTCTGAAAAGTCAGTGCTATCATCAGCATATCTTTTGTATGTATGT
>CAUYQV010163591.1:0-20132 GCA_963574575.1 Galagoides demidoff | reverse complement strand
TTTCCTTTTTTTTTTTTTGGGACAGAGCCTCAAGCTATCCCCCTGGGTAGAGTGCCGTGGCATCACAGCTCACAGCAACCTCCAACTCCTGGGCTCAAGTGAGTCTCCTGCCTCAGCCTCCCAAGTAGCTGGGACCACAGGTGCCCTCCACAACACCTGGCTATTTTTTGGTTGCAGTCGTCATTGTTACCTTTTGGCGGGCCCAGGCTGGATTCAAACCTGCCACCTTAGGTGTATGTGGCTGGTGCCTTAGCCACTTGAGCCACAGGCACCAAGCCGAACTAAGTACTTCTTGAAAATGTTTCTCTCTCGCTGAATCATTCCCTCCTTTCTCATCATCTAGTAGTTCGTTTAACAAGTATTTATTTACATGTTGTGCTGTTTTGTTACTCTCAAGGTAATAATTGTAAGCAAAGTGACAGAGGTCTATAGGCCCTTATGGAGTTTATAATTTAACTAAGTAGACAGATAACAACGAAAACAATAGCAACAATAGCTTCTGATCTTTATTGTTTTCTGTTTCCCAGATATTGTTCTAGGTGAGGTTGTATATTGTGTACTTAATCATTACAAAAGATGTGAGAAAGTCTTATGCAATAGGTTCCATTACTATCCCCATTGTGTGGGAAAGGAGACAGGCAGAGGAAAATTTTATGTAACTGCCCAAGGTCATATAGCAAAGAATTGGAACTAACAATACAGAGTAATGAAGTTATGATATAGTAAGTTCAAGATACTGTAAGAACATGAACTAGATGCTCCTGACCTGGTGTCTTAGCCAGCTTGGGCTTTCCTAGCAAACTATATCATAGTCCAAGTGGCTTAAACAACAGATATTTATTTTCTGACAGTTCTAAAAGCTGCAAAGTCCAAGATCAAGGTCTGGGAGGGTTTAGTTTCTGGTAAGGGCACTCTGGTTTGTAATGTGCTCACATGGTGAAGAGAGAGAGTGCTCATTGATGTCTTTTCTAATAAGGGCACTAATCCTAGCATGAGAGCCTCACCCTCATTACCTCATCTAACCCTGATTACCTCCCAAAGGCCCCACCTCTAAATACCATCACCTTGAGAGGCAGGGCTTCAACATATGCATCTGATGAATACAATTAGTCCATAGCATCTGGTTTTGTTATTTTTCTAAGTCTAGATTTTCTCTAGATCAGAAATAAAATTTAGCAGCTATAAAAGAGACTATTTTAAAAACATATACCTCAGCTAAATTTCAGCATTGTCATGACTGGATTACTGTGTTGCCATTAGCTTTTTAAGTTCTTTAAGCTTTGATTTTCTCATTGATAAGTTGGGTGGAGAGCTGTATTGCTGTTGTACCTATGCATAGATCACATTTCTATATGTGAATGGTGTATATTTCTGTATGTGAATGTAGGCGTGAATGGGGAGCTATGTACACAAGTACACACATGCATATGGCAGGAGGACAGTGACTTTTCTGGCACTTTACTATGCACAGCATTTTTTAGTTTACCTGTTTGTAGAGTAGAGGTATGCCATCTCATTTTATCAGCCTAGGTGAGGTGTTATTTTTTATTCCCGTTTTACATGTGCACAATTGAGGCAAAGTTTTTTTTCCAAGGTCATGTAGTTGGTGTGTTGTTGAGTTAAGGTCTGCGGCATGAACCACCTGTGATGCCTGGATCAGTGTTCTTCCTTTGCCCCACCGCTGCCTGGTGCTGATGAGCCTTCTGCCTGATCCTTGGGCTCGAAAAAAGATATTCATTTCTGCAGTATGCCAGGCTGACATTTCATTTTGTTTCCTTGCTATTCGCGCTAACACCCCATGGTGGTGAGTGTTTCAGTGCATTTTTGAAGTATTGATTTCTAGTCAGCCCCTATCCCAAAGACCCTACCACAAACCCAATCCTATTTGCTTCACTTCAGTCACTCTGCGCTGCTACTTGAGAGCTCCTCGCTCATTCTCACTCAGCTTATGTGCCGACTGGCAGAGATTTACTATAGTTACCAGGGTTTCAGTGCTGGGAAACCAGCTGAATTTCAGAAATGTGGGCAGATTTTACTACTTTTTAAAAATTAAAAGCAATCTTCTTTATATGTAGAAATAAAAATACATGCATTTGTATCTTTTCATGTTGGCCTCATGTTAGACATAGCGTATTACCTTTTAAAAAAAGAAGTCATTTTTCTCTTTATTTCCCTACCCACATCAGCTTCCACCTCCAGGTAGTCTGTCCTTCCAAGTAATTCTCAATGCTCATAAAATCCAACATAAACATACACATATGTGCGTGTATGTATTTATATTTAAACGTATATGTGTATTTTACAAAAGCAGGTCGTTGTTTCAAGAAGATGCGTTCATGCTATTATTGTAGATACTTTATGTCATCTTGCTTATTCCATTCAATGAGAAATGATGGACTTTTCTCCAGGCCACTTGACAGAGCTCTAATTTATTCTTTTTTTTTTTTAATGAAAAATGAAAAATTTAAGACATACACAAAGATGGTGACAATAATATGATTAATTTCATTGCCTGTCACCTGGTTTCAGCAACTATTTGCTGTATGTCAATCTCATTCCATCTATCCCACTCAACTATTTGAATTTTTAGTTTTTTTTTTTGTTGGAATATTTTAAAGCAAATCCAAGACTTTATGTTGTTTTATCCAGTGACTATCTCAGTAGGTGTCACCGAAATTATACACTATCACCTATGACATTTATAACAGTTCTTCAAAATCATCCAGTAGCCAGTTCATGTTCAAATCCTCCTGATTGCCTCAAACATGTCTTTTTACAGTTGGTTTGTTTGAATGAGGATTCAAATACCCAACATCGCGTTTGCCTAGTACGTCTTGTAAGTCTCTTTGGAATTTACAACAACTTTTTCTTCAACTCCCCTGTTAATGCGTCTATTTGTTGAGTAAATCAGCTTTTTTCTTTGGAGACCATCTCAAGTGGCTTGTTGTGTTCTGTTGGTGTCATTAAGCACATTCTTCCACCACGTGCTTCCTGCCCAGGCTTAGCTGAATAACACAGAGGGTTGACCAGATCCAGGCCCCCTTCTTCTACCCAGAATACAGAACAGTTGGTGTGGTGTGCTTCCCATTGCAGCACACTGCAGGGGATGCAGTATTGGTCGGCCCACTTGAAGTTACGCAGAAATCGGCCAGTGGGTTCAGGAACGGTCTGCCTCATCTCTCTATCCTTCCCCACTGACCTTTCCCTAATGATTTTAGCATTCAGTAATGGATGTTACCTACATTTATTTTTTTACTCAGAATTAAAAAATGATGATTTCTACATCTCTTACTCTTTTTGCATTCATTACCTAGACTTCTTCTACAAAGAATTCTCCCTTATCGACCACTGGTAACACTGAAGAGTAGTTTGTTTTAAAAAGGCAGAATAAAGGCTTGATTTTTGTTTGTTTGTTTGTCTGTCAATTTTCTGAATATTGAATTGGTGCCTTAGTAAACCCCAATGGTGATCATAACATTTTGGACACGTAGATTTTTTAAAAATATGTTAGATGTGTTTTAGTTTATGTAATTTTAATTACATTAGGTGTTCAAATGGTCTCTTCCTTGGCTGTGGAAACCTCTCAGATTTGGTGTTCTTTTGACAGGACCCCATTAGTTTGTGATGGTTTCTTGGCTTTTTGCCACATGAAGATGTCCTAGACTTACCTAGTGTTTTCTACACTGGGCCTAGACTGAGTCATTTCTTTAAGGAGAACTGGTCCTATTTAGTGAGAAATGGTATTTAGAGAACATAATCTTGGTTCCAGAAGTTAAATTTTTATCTTTTCAATGAATCAATGATAGTCCATAGCATACCATGAAATTTCTAACCATTTTCCATTGCTGGCATTCACTTTGCCTCTGTTTTTGCCAGATCCAGTCTTTCAATCGCAATGTCACATAAAAAATATGACAAAATTGTTGGAGACGCTTGCCATGACCCTTACATCATTAGCAGAAATTGTAAGATTGAAAACTAATATGAGGGTAGTTGGAATTCTTAATAGAAATTCTGGTTCTTGGACAATATGTGAAGACTAAAGAAAAATAATCCTTTTTCAGCTGCTCAGAGAATTTCCCTTTGCTTTCTGGAGCTTATCTTTAACAAGATGAGCAATGACAGCCTCTTCTCCCTCTCTTCCTTGGCTAGAGAAGAATTTTCTTTCCTTCTTTTATGGATTTTAGTAGAAAGATATTTTCTACTTGTTTTTTCTGACTGTGCTCCTGGCAAGGGGATGCATGCTCACTTTCCAAGCCATATAGCAGCATGGACCTTTCATAAGCTCCATACAACTTTGGATAGAGGTACAGCTGCATGCCATATTGGCAGTACATTTTATCCTTGCAGAGGGCATTCTGGTCTCTTGATTCTATATTTTATTTCCTTGCCAATCATCAGACAGTGTGCAATGGAGGAAACAAAATTTATTGAGAGCTTTCAGCTCTGTAACTAGCAATAACTATTTCTGGCTGGTTACAAAGTTCCCCAGATGCACCCTGCTATATAATCCTGATTTTCTAGTTCGTTGTAAATTCACAACACTATACTAACTCTGCCAACTGTCCCTTTTTTCATATCTACATAAAAAAAGAAAACTCCTGATGACACTCTTAAAGCTTTTGGTAATGCTTACAGACTTCACAAAACATTTTTTATTGACACATAATATATATTACAAAAAAGTACATGTGAGTATACAACTTGATGAATTTCCACAAACTGAACACAGTCATATAACCAGCACTTGGATCAATAAATAGTATATTATAAGTGCCCCAGAAGTCTCTTTATGCTTTTTTCAGTGGGTTTCCATCCTTCTACCTCTGAGAATAACCACTATCCTGATTTCTGCAAACACAGATTAATTTTGTCTGGCTCTTATATAAAGGAAATTATGCACTGTATACTCTTTTGCATCTGACTTATTTTCCTCAATATTTGTGACGTTCAACCACATGTAATTGTAGATTGTTAATTTTAACTTTGTTTTTTTAAGAGATGGGGGTATCCCTCTGTTGCCCAGGTGGTGTACAGTTGCGTGATCATAGCTCACTATAGCTTTGAACTTCTGGGCTCAAGTGATCTTCCCACATCAGCCTCCTGAGTAGCTCGGACTATGTGCAGTCATCCCCATGCCCAGTTAATTCTCATATATATATATAGTTTTTGTAGGTACTGGGTCTTGCTATGTTGCCCAGACTGGTCTTGATCTGGTCTCAAGTGATCCTTCCACCTCAGCATCCCAAAGTGCTGGGATTACAGGCTGAGCTATTGTGCCCAGCCCATTTTAACTGTTGTATAATATTCTATTGTGTATTTCCACCACAGGTTATTTATTTATGTTGATGAACATTTAGGTAGTTTCCAATGTGGATCTATTGCAAATAGTGCTGCTATCAACATTCCAGTACATGCCTTTGCTGAACATACATGTGCATTTCTGTTGGGTATGCACCCAGAAGGGGAATTTATGGTCATGGTGTATGAAATATATCTTGCTTTATTAGATAACTCCAAATATCTTTGCAAAGTGGTTTGCCAAACCAAACTCCTACCATCAGGGTATCAGAGCTCTGAAAGATACACATCCTCACTAATGCTTAATGTTTCATATATTCAGAGGGTGCCAAAAATGTACACACATTTTAAAACAGGAAAAAACTATTAAAATTGTAATACTCAAGTCACATTTGACGTCTACAATTATAAGAAGTGGTGCTCACACGTGATTTGTATTCATCTTTTGTTATCAGTATATATTACTACAATTTTAATACCATTTTTTCCTTTTGTAAAATGTGTACACATTTTTTGGGCACCCTCCATATTTGTGTGTGTACATATATGTAAAATATATACTTTTAACTTGAAGAAGATTCCCAGAATACAGAATACTTTCTACTACCAGCCTCTAAGTTCTGCGTGAAGTATAGCCTGTATATTGGGTAGATTAAACTGGGCCTCTGACGACATTTTAATTTATTTCATTGATGATAGAGTTGGATCAAATGAACACATAACAGGTTTGCACACCATCAAGATGAAGCAGGCTATGGGTTTAGTGACTTTAGAGCAGTCAACTCTTTCCTGCTGATGTTTATTTTCATAAGAACAGTCAACTATTTCCTGTTGATGTTTATTTTAATATCAATTTTGTGACAAAAAGACAGAAAAGGACAACTACCATCTATAATTCTATCACTGTAACATACTAATAATTTTTAGTTTCCATATCTACATACATTTGAAATGAATGTTTTATCTGAAGCATTTTCTCAGGTTTAAAAAATATTTCCTTGCTGTAAATGTATATTAGTAATATATATCCACTATTTTTCTACTTACTATAGTTTTACTATTCTAGAGAGGTCTATAGAAAGCATGTATGCCAATATACCTTGTCTTTTTAAAAAGATAAATCAATCCTTTAGGCAAAATTCCTTAGCATGGGATTACTGAGTAGAAAATTATCCCTTTTTAACTAAGAAAGTGACATGAAGGCTATGTTAACTAGTTTGATGAGAATATTTCAAATTGTATATAAAAATAGCACACTGTACCCCATGACAGTATTAATGTACACAGCTATGATCTAATAAAAAATATATAAATAAATAAATAAAATTATCCTTTTTGGGCAGTGCATATGGCTCAGGGCGCCAGCCCCATATACTGAGGATGGCAAGTTTGAACACAGCCCTGCCCAGCTAAAACAGCAGTGGCAACTGCAACAAAAAATAGCCAGGCATTGTGGCAGATGTCTGTAGTCCCAGCTACTTGGGAGGCTGAGGCAAGAGAATCGGTTAAGCCCAAGAGTTGGAGGTTGCTGTGGGCTGTGATGCCATAGCACTCTACCAAGGGTGACAGAGTGAGACTTTGTCTCAAAAAAAAAAAAAAAAAAATAGAGTTAAAAAAAAATAGGAGAAAATTATCCCTTTTTACCTCATAATTTATCTTGCCTCTTTCTCTCCAAAAAGCTTTTCACCATTTATGCCAGAGGAACCCAACTTTCTTGGAAACCATAAGAGCTAAGTTTGATTTACAGCAACAAATACTTTGTTAGGTTCACAAGCCAATAAAATATATGGCATATTGTAGAAGTATAATTTTAGCATTTGAAAGATTTAAATGTTATTGCTTGGCTTTATTTGTAATAGCCAAGTTTGAAAACAACCCAAATCTCCACCGGCAAGCAAATGGATAAATAAATTGTGGTATATCTATACAATGAAATACTATTTAGCAATTAAAGGAAGGAGTTATTGATACATGTGTTACAATGTGGATGAGTCATGAATTAGTAATGCTGAGTGAAAGAAGCCAAAGAAAATAGACTATGTGCTGCATGATTTCATTGTAAAAAATTCTGTAAAGTGCAAACTAATCATAGTGACAGAAAGAAGATTGGTGGTTTCCTGGGGAAATGGCAGGGGTGGAAAAAGGCATGAAGAAAGGATTGCAGAAGAGCACATGGAAACTTTTGGAACTGGTGGATGTGTTTGTTATCTTGATTGCAGCGACGGTTTCATGGACACATACAGCTGTCAAAAGTTACCAAATTGTACACAGAATATGTGCAGTTTATTGGATATCAATTATGCCTTCATTAAGCTCTTTTAAAACATAACATTTCTTGCTCTATATTTCCAACTCTTGGACGATCTAAAGAAAATGAGGTGTGCAAATTGCTTTAATTCATTATTATTACCTAGTGTGGTGAGTTCAAGGGATACAATTAAACCTACAACACTACATAAAAAAAAAGAACAGTAATTCATGGCCCTTATTTTGTGCCCCAAAAAAAGATATGTCTGAGTCTCCAAACCAGTACCTATGAATGTGACATTAATTGGAAATAGGGACTTTGCAACTTACTGGATTAGGGAGTCCCCAAATCTAATGACTGGTATCACTGGAAGAAGAGAAGACACACGAACAGAAAGACAACTGCCAAGTGCAGATGGAGCCTCAGACTACAGTGATGGAGCTACCAGCCAAGGACACCCAGGATTGCTGAGAGCCCTGGGAAACCAGAGAGAGGTGAGGAAGGATTTTTTTCCATAGAGCCTTTAGAGAGTATGTGACTGCACTGAAACCTTGATTTTGGGCTTCTAGACTCTAGAACTGTAAGAAAATAAATTTCTTTTGTTTTAAGCCAAAGAAGGGGTAATCTGTTATAGCAACCCTTGAAAACTAACACATATATCAATATCCATTTATTAGCTAGTAGACTCTAATTTCCAAAATGTTGATAATATCAAGGAAAAAATATACAAGGTACTATAGAGCCAGATGTTTGATTATTAGGCCTTATGATGAAACTATTTTTCAGAAAATGGATCCCCCTGTGCTCTCTCCTTATTTCTGTGTCTGCTGACCTGAAGCCAGATGTGTCACCTCATGTCTTTTTATTAATATGCTAGCACAGTAGTTCTCAAAGTACTGTCTGCCTACCCTTGAGGATCCCTTAGGCCCTTCCAGGGGATCTGTGAGACCAAATCTATTCTCATTTTTGCTCTTTTCACTGCGTTGACATTTGCAGTGATGGTGCCAAAGTGATAATAGATAAAACTGCTGACCTTTTAGGACAGATTGAGGTAGTACCAGCGATTTTGCTAGTAAACATTTTATTCTTCATCTGCATGCACTAGCAGAAAACAAAACCAAAAAGATATTTCATTTAAGAATAACCTTGATGAAGGAGCAAAATGATTAATTTTATTAATCTTGATCCTTGAGTTCATGTCTTTTTAATATTCTGTGTGCTACTATGGGAAGGACAAATAAAGCACTTTTATGACATATGAAAGTACAGAAAAATAGTATTTGTGTGATTTAGTTCTGTACTAAACTAGCAGCTTTCCCCATGAACAGTATTTTTATTTGACATGCCAACTCTGAGTATTCGGATTATTCAGATTTGGGTATTTGGCAGATGTGGTCTTCTGTACCCAAAGATTCTCCTTTAGAGTTAACCAACTTATAGACTCTATGTTCTTTGCTGAGAATGGCATTTCCTATAAAAGTTTAATCACAGGTAAAGCCCAGGGATTTAAGGGGGACCCATAACATAAAGTAGTAAAGGTAGGTTTAGAAACCGCGACCCCTTACTTCCAGCCCACTCCCATTTCGCTGAACGAGACAGGTGGCTTTTCATATTTTACACATCCCCTGCTTGAGACAGTGAGCAGAGGCTGCAAAAGAAAGAAACACCAGGTGGAAAAACTGACAAGTCAGATATTACACAGCCACTTAATTTTTATTTTGTAATTTCCACAATCTGAGCAACCACCTAGAAAACATAAAGAAGGTGCTGAAATGTGGTAATAAAATTCATTTGACCAGGAAATATAGGCTTTCATGTTTTTGTCTCCAGCTCAGCCTTTTTCCATGTTTAATATAAACTGTTTTCTGGGTCCAGCACTTACTTTGACAAAAGCTCCGTTGAGTTGCAAATTGAGACATGGTGCATAGCTTCTATGATTGAGGAATTCAGAATCTGTCCAATATCAGGCCTTAAGGACAGAAATAAATGCTGAGGGGAAAATATTTCAACATTGCCATGTACAGATGAATGCCTGAAATGAATATTAACTGTTATTTCTGCAAACTCTCCCACTGTTTTATAAACTTCATTTCCTTCATTTGTGAGTCTACAGTGTACTCTGGAAACATGATGGGTTTCTACTCATGATGAGTCTTCTCTGCATGGGATGGGTCAGTGTTTGCAGCTCAGCTGGCTAGTGCCAGAGTGGAGAGCTCATCTGATTTGATTCCACCCCAGGAACTGAAGAATTTTCAAGATTTCCCTCTTAATATTTGGCTTTACTTGATAATCCTAGAGCATGCTGGGAAATCTCAGCAAGACAAAAAAATTTAGTAACCACAGGGAAGCCTGCTCCGAGAGCTGTAGGTTAAGTATGAAAGCTTATGAGTGTGACTACTAATGCCTTTTCACAAGATTTTCCTTCAACAAAAAGAGAATGTAAGCTTGTGAGCACAGAGGACTTTCAGAAAACTCACCCATCCCCAGAAAGACAAATGTGTGATTGAATCATTTCCCAAGAGAGAAGCCACTGGTCAGGAAGGTATGTGAAACCACAGGGTGCAGCTTGCAATTTAGAACTCAAGAGCAGGATTTGGCAAAGGGTTGCATGGAAGTTTTGCCTCCCGTTTTAATTATCATTTTTCTTTCTTATTCTTGAGTAAGAATTCTTACACTTATTCTGACTTCACTCTCGGCACATGCAGGAGAGAAGGCATGCTGTCTGCTTCTGATCAACATTGGAGAGAGAAGGTGTCCAATTCAGAAACAGGTTTTATTAGCCAACAAAGTGACTACATCCCAAAGGCTTGAAGTTTTTCTTTGTGAAAATCAACTTCTTGCATGCTTTATTTTTGTTTGTTTGTGGTCACTAAGATTCTGTCCTGGAGACATTGGATAATAGCTAGATTTTCCTTTGGTGTGGGTGCTCCAGACATGAGCTGGAGCTGGGAAGAGCTGATGGGGATGGAGGCTTTGCTCTGTGCCCTGGGAAGGGCAGGTCGTGCTGGTTGGGTGATGAGGCTCTGAGGGAGTCAGTGACCAGAACTAGCTTTTCTGAACATGCAGGTGTGTGAAATACTTGACAATAGCTGCTCTTGACATGGAAGGAAAACAGCCAGAGGGGATCTGTGTGTGCAGTATGTCCTATAGAAAAAAGTACAAGAAGTTTCACCTTGTGACCTTGTACCTGTAGGGCAGTGTTTTTCAACATCTTTAATCTCAGGGCACACTTGAACCTATAGTTAAACTTCTGTGGGACACTTACATTATGTTGATCAAAAACAAGAAAAATTCATGGCACTCCCATCTTTCACAGCATGCCAATGTGCCATGGCATACCAGTTGAAAAGTCACTGCTATAGCACCTCAACTAGGACAGCTAGGATGACTCTCTAGGACCCCCTTTATGCTAGAAATAACCCTAGCTTAATCTAATTGAATGCAGTTCACATTTATTAGGTTCCTACTAAGAAAAATGCAAGGGGGCTTCAATGTTATCAGTTTTTGTGATTTAGTTTATCCTCATTTTAAATTAGAGGTAACTGAGGATTACAGAGTTTAATGGCTTATCCCAGTTCATACAACTTTCTACCATATTTCTTCATTTTGATAAGAGATACGACTTTCTTTTCTGTGGTAAAAGTAAAATCTCATGCTGTGGTCAATTGGATGGTCTGAATTCTACCTGTTTTTTTTTTTTTTTTTCGTGGTGGGATATTGAGTATGGAATAATATTTAGTTGATTCTAGGCTCATGGAGATCTTGGTAAATGTGGGCATATGTGTGTGCATGTGGGTAGAATAGAATGTATGGTAATTGTCCCAGGGAAGATGTTCTGAAATTCTGATTCATGCTTTTTTGGGGTACCCATTTACTCTTACCTAATGTTGGTCTTCTCCCTTAGGCTCATCCATTAGAAAAGCCTATAGCTGTTGCCTATAATTTTTTGGAACTCCCAATGTTGATATAACATCTTCATTTGATCATAGATAAATGAAAATTACATCATATTTCCATTATTTAAATTTAAGAAAGCTCAAGCCTTTGTCTCAACAAAATGATAAATGTCTTCTTTTCGTAATCTTGGGTCCTTATGATGCTTACGCAAACTTTTAAAAACAATGGCTATAAAATGTCTTTCCACATTGTGGAAAACCTGGCAGATTCCTTTTTTTGATATCTGTACCACCCTCATTCCCACCTGCTATTCTTTACAGCATTTTCCAGGCATTCTTGCTGTGAAGGATCTAGATATCTTTTAAGTTCTACCAACCAGATGCAAATTCCAGTGTCAGTGTTGCCAAAATTCCCATTCATTCTTTTGAGTTTTTAGAAGCAAAGTGGCTTTAGAGTCAATAGCTCTTAGCAGCTTTCTAATTTCTAGATTGCAGGTAGTACAGATAAGCTGTTATATTCCTGAAATGGTTTCCTATTTCCTCTATGTATCAGCCAAGGATCTCTAAGGAAACAGAACAAACAAAAGTTATATATGTTAAAGAACTTGTATGATTGTGGAAGACTGGTAAATCTCACAGTTGGAGGGCAGGCCAGAAACTCAGTCAGAATTTGTATGTCACAATATTGAAGTACAATTCTTTATTCTTTAGGAAGCTTTGGTTTTTGCTGTTAATGCTTCCAACTGTTTGGATGCTGCTCACCTTTATTATTGAGGGTAATATCCTTTAAGTTAACTGATTGCAGTAAGCATACAGCACATTCCTGGTCTATGAGGTCTGACAATTAAGTTCGCAAACTTGCCACTGTGCACTTATGCAGGGAACACTGTATAAACAACTTGGTAAGGTTTCATAACCTTGATGATCATGATGGACACTATGAATGTTTTGAGATACACAAAAATTAAGAAATTAATTTTAATTGCTTAAATTAATTTTGATTACTATATTTTCTCAAAATAATTGCCACAGTATTTTATGTACTTTTGCATTCTTGTAAACCATTTTTGAAAACACTCTGCTCATTTTTGTTAAATGCTGTAAGCTCACTTTCATAGGCATAAATAGTTTTTTCAGGGCTGGAGAACCTTCTTCAGTGCATGCAAATTTTTTACTGTAGGGAACAGAAAATAATCACATAGGACCAGGTCAGGACAGTAGGATAGATGAGTCATAAATTTTACCTCTGTGGACTCCAGGAACTAAATGGTTATGTGGTTTGTGTGGGCAGATGCATTGTCATTGTGCAAGATGGTCCCCCACAGTCCTATCCTTGTCTGCCCTTCTAGAACCTTCCTGAAAACTTTTAGTAGCATGCTGCTGTGACCCACTGAGCAGTTCTTTGTGCCTCCAGATGAACAGATGCAACATGACCACTTTGGGGGAAGAAAGTTGCCCCCATTTTCTTCCTGACACTTCAGGGCTGCTCTACTTTTGTAGGTGGACCTTCATGGGGAAAAAAAAATTCACACAGTTGACTGATGTATATTTTTTGGATCAAACTCGTAAAACACCAGTAAAGATGTCAGAAGCATCTAGATTTGCCTCCATTGAATCTGACCAGCACTTCTTCACAACATTCAACACCCTATGCACTTTTGCTCATCTGTCAAAGTGTGAAGCACCCATTGGGGTAAAACTTTCTTAACTCAAATATAATTGCACAGGATTTCAGACACTGCTGGCCATCTAATTTGTAGTACCCCTTAATTGTCCTTAAATGTCACTTGATTGTTTTTTATTTGTGAACCACTTTGTCCACAAGGCAATGTTTTCCTCAGTCACTGAGGTCACCAGACAGCCACTCCTCTTCTCAGCTTTTCAGTAAACTTTTGCCTCTTTTAAATTTCTAAAACCACTGAAAAGTGGTTGCATGGGAGTAAGTAAGGTCCCTAAAAGCCCATTGCAAAACACTGAAGGCTTTGAGACTCCTTTAACCAACTTTTAAAATCATAGAAAATCATCATGCAAAAGTGCTTTCTTCCTAGATCCATAGCTGATGCCAACTGAGTGCCACGCAGTTGGAAACAAATGAAATCCTCCCAGCAACACCAATAAGCCAAGCAAGTCAGAACTTGCATGGGTGAATCAGAAAAACATGCTACTATTGACTGCGTTTTTTGGAAGTGAAATGATGGACCAAATACTGACAGTCTCAAAACTTTTATAATGATCTTCTTATATAAGTGTCTCACATTTGTGTTTATGTTGATGAGCGGTATTCATTATTGTTGCATGTCTTTGTGTGGCATTTTGAAAATGTCAGAGCTTGAATTAGAGCAATGAACAAACATTCGTAAATTTCTTGTTAAACTTGGCCAAGAGTGGAAGTGAAATCAGGGACATCTTAGTCCAAGTGTATGGGGATAATGCCATAAAGAAAAAAGCAGTGTACAAATACATTAAAAATTTTTCTAAGGGGGGCAGTGCCTGTGGTTCAAAGTAGTAGGGCACTGACCCCATATACTGGAGGTGGCCGGTTCAAACCCAGCCTCAGCCTAAAACTGCAAAAAAAATTTTTTTTCTGAGGGAAGAGAAAGCATCACCAGTGAAGAGATGTTAGAGCAGTCAGTAACAAGGAGAAATGATGGAAACATTGCAGAAATTGGTCTAATTCTGTGTCAAAACCATCAGCTAACTGTAAGAAGCATAGATGACTAAGTAAACATTGATAGAGAAAAAGTTAGGAAGTCCTAACTGAAAATATTGGCCGAGAACTCACGGCTCTTATATTGTGACAATGCACCAGCTCACGCTGAGCTGTCTGTGAAGGAGTTTTTAGCTGGTCAACAAATAACTGGAACACCCTCCTTATCCACCTGATCAGGCCCCCAGTAACTTTTTTTCCTTACCTGAAGATAAAGGAAATAGTGAAAAGAAGACATTTTGATGACATTCAGGATATCAAAGATAATACAATGACAGGTATGATGGCCATTCCAGAAGAAGACTTCTAAAATTATTGGGAAGAGTGGACTAGGTGCTAGTGTCAATGTACAGTTTCCGAAGGGGAGTACTTTGAAAGTGACCATAGTGACATTCAGCAATGAGGTAAGTAGTACTTTTTCCAGGATGAGATTGCAAACTTAATTGTCAGACCTGGTAAAAGTAGAGACATCGGCCAATAAATCAGAATGATGAACCCAGAAACAAAACCAGATAGCTATGACCAGCTGATCTTCATCAAAGCAGTCAGCAACATACACTGGGGAAAGGGTGCCGATGCAGTAGATGGTGCTGGGGAGACTGGAAAGCCCATGTAGAAGAATGAAACAGAATCCCTAATTCCTGTCTTTTGCCCCGTGTAAAACTTAATTCAAGATGGCTTAAAGACTTAATGTAAGACATGAAACCATAAAAATTATAGAAGAAAATGCAGGAAAAGCTCTTCTAGATATCAGCCTAGGAAAAGAGCCCTGAATGCAAATAGAGCAACAAAAAAAATAAATAAATGGGACTTAATTAAATTGAAAAGCTTCTGAACAACAAAGGAAATAATCAACAGAGTAAATAAACAACCTACAAGATGACAGAAAATATTCTCTATCTATATATCTAACAAATGAATAATATCCATAATCTATAATGAACTCAAACAAAGCAGCAAGGAAAAAATAAACCACCTCATCAAAAAAGTAAACAAAAGACATTAACATAAGTTTTTCAAAAGAAGATAGACAAATGGAGAATAATCATATGAAAAATAAGGTTCAAAAGCACTAATCATCAGGGAAATGCAAATTGAAACCACAATGAAATACAACCTTACCCCTGTCGGACTGGCCATTATTGGAAAATCAATCAATTAATCAATCAATAAAAAGTCAAAAACAATAGATGCTAGTGTGCATGCAGAGACAAGGGAACACTTACACACTATTGATGAGACTGGAAATTAGTACAACCCGTATGGAAAACAGCATGGCAATGCCTCAAAAAATAAAAGTAGATCTGTCATTCTATCCAGCAATCCCTCTACTGGTTATCTATCCAAAGGGAAAAGAAGTCATTAAAAAGACACCTATATTGGCTTGGCACCTGTGGCTCAATTGGCTAAGGCGCCAGCCATGTACACCTAAGGTGGCGGGTTCGAATCCCCAGCCCGGGCCCGCCAAACAACAATGATGGCTGCAACCAAAACATGGCCGGGCGTTGTGGCAGGTGCCTGTGGTCCCAGCTACTTGGGAGGCGGAGGCAGGAGACTCGCTTGAGCCCAGGAGTTGGAGGTTGCTATGAGCTACGATGCCATGGCACTCTACCCAGGGGGATAGCTTGAGGCTCGGTCTCAAAAAAAAAAAAAAAAAAAAAAGACACCTATATTGAGTGTTTATCACAGCATGATTCACAATTGCAAAGACATGAAATCAATTTAAGTGACCATCAATTCATGAGTGGATAAAGAAAATGTGCTATGTATATATCATGGATACTACTTTGCCATACAGAGGACTGTAATAATATCTTTTGCAGCAACTTTAATAGGACTGGAGATCACTATAAAAAGTAAAGTATCTCAGGAATGGAAAACAAACACCACTTGTTCTTGCTAATAAGTGGTAGCTAAACAATGGGCACATGTGGGCATAAAGAGATGCAAATGACACTGGAAACCAAGAAGAGGGAAGGCTGGAAGGGGATTGAGGGATACTATTCTGGTGATAGGCACACTAGGAGCCCTGACTTCAGCATTATACAATGTATCCATGTAACAGAACCTTAGTACCCACTTAATATTTTGAAATTTTAAAAAGTTAACTGATTGTAGAAATTAATCACATCGACAAAAAACCTTCACAGCAATATCCAAACTAGCATTTGACCTCACAACTGAGCACCACAGCCTAGCCAAGTTGATAGAGAAAATCTAACCCTTCCGCCTAGTTTCCTGATTGTAGCAGAAATGACTATTAACTTGATGGGCCCCTTATACAAGATTCTTCTAGCACTCTATCTTGGAGTTTCATTCTAGAACCTGCTTTGATAGCCTGCCTTTCTAACAAATTTATAAGTATCTAATCCTCTTTCTGCTTAACATAGTTAGAATGATTCCCGTTATTTGCAACTAAACATGACAAGGGGAATATGAGAAAGACCCAGGGAGTCCTTGGCTATGAATGAGATAGGTTGTAAAGGCCTGTTGTAGTGGCTCATGTCTGTAATCCTAGCACTCTGGGAGGCCGAGGTGGGTGGATTGCTTGAACTCAAGAGTTCCAGACCAGCCTGAGCAAGAGTGAGACCTTGCCTTTAAAAAACTAGTCAGGCCTCATGGTGGGAGCCTGTAGTCCCAGCTACCCGGGAGGCTGAGCCAAGAGAATTGCTTCAGCCCAAGAGTTTGAGGTTTACTATGAACTATGATATGATGCCACAGAATTCTGTCAAGGGCAACAAAGTGAGACTCTGCCTCAAAAAGGAAAAAAAAAAAAGAATGAAAAAGAATGAGATAGGGTTTGTAGGTTTGTTCTTAAGTTGAATTTCTATGTTAGATGGAATAGATAGATACATTTACCTCTTGCCTTTAATAGCCTCTGTTTGTAAGTGCAAGTCATAGAGCACTCAATTTGTAATTTATGGATTTACTATAATCGCCTCTGTTCATAAAGTGCTAGTTGTATGTCAGTTGGATCTCTGTATCTCAGAGATTGCCTATACTCTATAGGCTAATTATACTCATAAACACAGGTGCAAAAGTAGTAACTAAAATATTAGCAATCTGAATTCAGGAATCCATAAAAAAGATTCTATATGACCAAGTAGGGCTTATATCATTAAAGATTTGACAAATCATTTCATTTAATTTACCACATTAACAGATTCAAGCTTTTCTCAAAAAATAAAATGCTATTAGGGAACTAAAAAATAGAAATAAACTTCTTTAATCTGATAAAGCATGTCTAAAAGAACAAACATAAAATGACAAGAAGTTCAATGTAAAATTGTTAACCTATTATTTAAAGACAGTGGCCAAACAAGAATACCCACTATTATCATTTAAATGTAATGTATTGGCAAAATTTTCAGAAAGAGAACTCACAAGAAAAGTAAATAGTATGTGTAAAAATTGGAAAAGCAAGAACAAATGTTTTGTTACTTGCAGATAAAATTATTGTAGAAATCTCTATAAAAATGTAGAAACAAATAGAATTATAATAAGACAGTTGAGTAAGTTTAATGGATAAGTAAATACATTATACTTTCTCAAATATGGAATGTATCAAATTAGTAGCACTGTAAAATTCTAAAGTGTACGGGAATAAGACAAATATACAAAAAAGACTTAAAAAGGAGAAAAATATAACAATTTATTGAAAGAAGATGAAAATGTAGCTATATACCATGTTTTTGCCTAGGAAGTTGCAGTATTATAAAGGTGTTAGTTCTCACCACATTCATCTACATTTCAAAAGAAATTCCAGTGAAAATCCCAATAAGATTTTTAATGGAACTTTCCAAATGTATTAAAAATTTATAAGAAAGAACAAAGTGCTAAAAATAGTCCAAATGCTACTGAAAGAGCATATGGTGGTAAAATGTGAAGGTCAGGGGATGGGGGGGTTGGCTACTTACAAGTATTAAAATCATGTGAGTATTGAAATTTGTGATAATATGCTGAAGAATGAAACCAGACCTCTGTCTCTCATGACATACAAAAGTTAACTCAAGATGGATTAAAGACTTAAATGTAAGACCTAAAACTATACAAATACTGGAAGAAGACCCAGGGAAGACCCTCTCAACATTGGTCTAGGTGAAGACCTTAAAAGCACAAGCAACAAAATCAAAAATACAAGTGGGACTTAAATAAACTGAAAAGCTTCTGCATAGCAAAAGAAATAATGGCATGAAAGGATGCTGAAGTATAATACAAAACATTTGCAAACTATGCATCTGACAGGGGACTAATACCAAGAATTTACAAGGAATTTAAACAACAACAACAATAAAACCCCACAGAAACAAAAAGCAAATAATCCTACTAAAATTTGGGCAAAGGACCTGAGTAGACCTGTATGTCTTCCACTTCTCAGAGGAAGACATACAAATGATCAATAAGCATAGGAAAAAATACTCAGCATCACTTATCATCAGAGAAACACAAATTAAACACAAGGAGATATTACCCCAATCAGAATGGCTAGTCTTAAAAAGTAAGAAAATAACAGATATTGGCAAGATGCAGAGTACACAGTTGTTGGGGATATAAATTTAGCACAGCTTCTACGGAAGACAGCATTGAGATTGAGATTGAGATTGAGATTGTGATTTCTCAAAGGACTGAAAATAGAACTACCACAATTCAGCATTCCCACTGCTGGATATCTACCCGAAGAAAAAGAAATCATCATATCAAAAAAGATATCTGCACTTGCATGTTTACCACAGCACTATTCATTTATGACATCAATCTAAGTGTCCTTCAATGTATGATTGGGTAAAGAAAATGTGGTATATATACACACAATAGAATACAATTAGGCCATAAACAAGAATGAACATCATGGCTTTTTCAGCAATATTCATGGAAATGGAAACCATTATCATCAGTGAAGTAACACTCAGAAACCAAATGTTAAATACCATGTTTTCACTTATAAGTGGGAGCTAAATAATGTGTATGCACAAGCATAGAGTGTGGAATGGTAGACAATGGAGATTTGGAAGGATGGGAGGTTAGGAGGGGGTGAGCCATGTGAAATTATTTAATGGATACAATGCACAGTATTCAAGTGGTGGCTGCTCTAAAAGCCCAGACTTCACATCTAGGAGACATATCTATGTAACAAAACTGCATTTTTTATCTCTTAAATTTATACAAGTAAAATAATTATGGCAATTGTAATAGAAGATATTGGCATAGCAAAAGACAAGTAATGAACAAGGCAGAGAGCTCAGAAACAGATAAACTATGTATGGAAATCTGAGTGATGACAGAAATGTCACTGCAGATCAGCCAGAAAAAGAAGGACTATGGAAAAATAGAAAATTGGATCTGTACGTTACCTCAATTTCCAATGTCACAGGAATTTAAATATGATAGGTAAAACTTCAAACCTTTTCTAAGAAAATACAGAATAAGTTTATATTTATAGTTAAAAATATGTCATGAGTAAAACATTAAAAACTGTATTTTGATTTTAGAATTAGTTATTTATTGAATATTTGGTAGAACGTCCTTGTAAAACTGGTCTTGGGTCTTCATTATGAAAAATTTTCAAATAAATTCAATTTTCTTAATGGTATGAGTATATCATAATTTTCTGTTTTTTTTTCTTGAATATATTTTGATCATTTAAATTCCTCATGGAATTTGTCAAGTTTTCTTAGGTTTTTAAGCCTATCGACAACTAAATCCATAATCTTAAAAAAAAAAAAACAACCTTATTAGTCTCTGTTCAACCTGTGATTATGACCCATTTTTATTTCTAATATTATGTCTTTTCTGTTTTTTCTTGATCCACCTTGCTAAATATGGGACAAACTTTCTAGTCTTTTTTTTTTGAGATGGAGCCTCAAGCTATCCCCCTGGGTAGAGTGCCATGGCATCACAGCTCATAGCAACCTCCAACTCCTGGGCTCAAGCGAGTCTCCTGCCTCAGCCTCCCAAGTAGCTGGGACCACAGGCGCCTGCC
>CAUYQV010163589.1:0-10206 GCA_963574575.1 Galagoides demidoff | reverse complement strand
TACACTTCTGGGGTACAGTGTGGGGTTTTCACATGCAATCTGAAATACTTCCATCAAACTGATCAACACAGCCTTCATGTCATTTTCTCAGTTATAGTTTTAAAACATTCTGGTTCTACTCTTAGAGAGTTTCACTTGTTGCTTTCCTTTTTTATCCTTGCTGGCACCACTGTGGCCTTCTGCATACCCAGTTGATACCTGTCCCCCCACCCCCATGCTACATTGTGGGATCAAAAAGGTGATTCCTTGCCAGACAGTCTTGGCTAACCTTTTTTTTTTTTTTTTAGACAGAGCCTCAAGCTGTCCCCCTGGGTGGAGTGCTATGGAATAGCACTTACAGCAACCTCCAATGCCTGGGCTCAAGCGAGTCTCCCGCTCCCGCCTCGCCTCCCAAGTTGCTGGGACCACAGGCACCCGCCACAACACCTGGCTATTTTTTTTGGTTGCAGCCATCATTGTTGTTTGGTGGGTCCAGGCTGGATTCGAACCCGCCACCTTAGGTGCATATGGCTGGCGCCTTAGCCCCTTGAGCCACAGGCGCTGAGCCTGGGCTAACATTATCATGGAACAAATAATCTGAAAATTAAGAAAGAACTTTGCAACTTTGTCTTAAACGTGTGTGCCTGGGATTGTAAACCAAAGGAGACAGTGTGGCTTTGTAGGGATATGAGGGTTGGTGGCCAATTCCTTATGGGGTTCCTCAAGGCAGTGCTGGAGGGTGAGTAGAGATGTAGGATGATCCCTCTGTCCCTTTACATCAGCCTCAGACCCACGGGGTGGAAGACGAGATAGAGGTGTTCCATGCAGGACTGTTCAGACCAACCAAGAGTGCTCATCATGGTCAGATGGTGTCCTCTTAGCTGCCTCTGACTTCAAGGTTCCCCTTCCCCTACCTGTACCCTAAGGAGGCCAAAACAGTACTGCTTCAGAGGAGGGAAAGAGAGGCCACTTCATTCCCATTTCCAGTATTGTACGCATCCTTTGTTCTAAAGGTTGGAAGATGGAGCCACCCAGGCAGATGCTTCAGATGGAAATTCCCACGAAATAACAGTGTCACCCCCGAACCTACTTGGACCCCATTTATGGCTTATGCCACCTTTACAGCAGCACTCTTTTTTTTTTTTTTGTAACAATTTCTGTTTTTCTTTCTCTCCTAAACCTTATTTCTCATTTGATTTGATATTTTCAACTTATTTCTGTGATGTTCTGCTGGGAGGAGTGTCCAGGAGGCTCCACACTTTTATTTTCTTGACTTTCTCCTGGAAGAGCGCATGGTAATCTTCTTAAATGTTTTTTCACAAGCCTTTTAATGACACTACTCAGTGCCCCACTGATCACTGTGTACCACTGTTGTGCACCAACTGCAAAAGTTCCAAACCTAAGACTGTGAGACTTTTGTTATAATCTTGCTGAGGAGCTGTTTTCCCTCTCTTGATCTGATTCTCTCAGTGTAGGGCCAGAGGCTGTTTGTGTGCTCAGAGACTGTGGTTTTTAACTTTTTGCTCTTGATATTTCCCAGCAATTAGCAAAGTCTGTTTAGAGTTGATTGTTCTGTGTATACATTCTATTTTAATTCTTTGCAATCAGAGAAATGAGCATTAAATTCCCTCAAGAAGAACTGCTAGAATCCAATCTCCTGATTTCCAACGTTTGAAATCTTTACTTTCTTTTTTTTATTTAACATTTATTTATTTATTTTAACAGTTTGAGACAGAGTCTTGCTCTGTTGTCCAGGCAAGAGTGCCATGGCATCATTCCAGCTCACTGAAGCCTCAACCTTTTGGACTCAAGTGATCCTTTTGCCTTGGCCTCCCAAGTAGCTGGGACTAAAGGCAGCTGCCACCACACTTGGCTAATTTTTCTATTTTTTTTGTAGAGATAGGTCTTATTCTTGCTCAGGCTGGTCTTGAACTTCTGGCCTAAAGCAGTCATTCTTCCCCAGCCTTACAGTGTGTTAGGATTATAGTTGTGAGCCACTGCACCTGGCCTTTACTCATTTTATGAATGAAAGATTTGACTGGATATGAAAAGTGACAACCAGTGGTATTCACCCAGCTGACAGTGTATGAACTTCACTCCCGTGACTTCTAGATCATTCTATAGAGCTATGGCTGGGTTGTGATGGTATTGTTCCTCCACAGATGGTCTTCCAACATTGTGGTTGGAAGTAATAATAATTTGTAATTCTGGCCTTCAGTTATGCTGTGAGTATCATAACGATGATGTTTGATCTGACAGATTGGCAGTTAGTAGTGACAGGTGTTCCTTGTCTGTTTAAATAATAACCCATCTTTGACTTTAAGAAATGCCATTGCTCTTTTATTCTATTGCTTTGAGCTGTGAAATGGAGTTGTCGAGAATAGCATTTGTACAGGAAGGTATTTTTCTCCCAAAAAAGCTTATCGGTTTTCACAGGCTAACTTTCAGCCCCCAAAGTATTTCTGACTGTCTCTAGAGGTTAACAGGCTACAGTGGTTCTCAACCTTTCTAATGCTGTGACCGTTTAATACAGGTTCTCATGTTGTGGTGACCCCCAACTATAAAATTATTTTCATTGCTTTGGTACCCAGTTATTGCTTTAGCAATGAAAATAATTTTATAATTGGGGATCATCACAACATGAGGAACTGTATTAAAGGTTCACAGCATTAGGAAGGTTGAGAACCACTGGGCTAGAAGCTGGGGGCAGGGGCCAGAGCCCAGCACTAAGCTCTCCAGGTGACTCATCTGGTCAGGATAGACAGGTTGGCTGAGCCCAGTCCCTAAGGCTCAGGAACAGAAGAAATTGCAGCTCTCTGGGAAGGTGGGCTGCAAGGCCCCAGGTTACCAGAGTCCCATGGCATGATCCCTAGCTGGAGATGTAGAGGCTAACATCTGGCACTATAGTTTTCATGATCTTAGTCAGTTTGGCTCACATAACAAAGCAGTGTGGACTAGGTGGCTTAAACAACAAAAATTTATTTCTTATAGTTCTAGAAGCTGGGAGTCTAAGATCAGGGTGCCAGCATGGTCAGCTTCTTGTGAGTTTTCTTCCTGCTTTGCAGATGGCCATCTTCTTACTGTTTCCTTCATGTACTTGGTAGAAAGAGAGGTATCTTCTCTCTTGTCTTTATAAAAGGGCACTAATCCTATCAGGAGGGCTTCACCCTCATGACCTAATCACCTTCCAAAGACCAGACCTTAAAATACAATGACTTTGAGAGTTAGTGTTTCAACACAGAATTTAGGGTTTGAGGGGGACGCAAACATTTAATCCATAGCACTTGTGGAGAGAGGCCAAGGGCAGGTAGTCTTCTGTCTCCGCAAGCCAAGCAGCTTGAGGTGGGCATAACAACTCCTCAATCTCAAGCAGCAAGATGTTTTTAGGGGCTCTTTCTTTTGTGGATGGTATAAGTTCTTTCTCCTTAATAATACCATCATTGCTTTACTATATTTAGAATTTTACAGTTTACCTCAGTTGTGCTTCTTGGCGACCCTGGAAGTGTATGGAATGACTGTTCCCATTCAGCAGATGTGGAAAGGGAGGCTCTGTGATTTTAATGAGCCCAATACAAAGCTTGATGGTGGGTTAAGTAATTTATTAAACAAGTGCTGCACTTGGGTCCAGAACTCAGGTCACTCTGACTGCAGGTCTTTCCCATGGGTGTTTAGAGCTTTGCAGAAAGTCCAACTGGTTGGGGGAGATGTCTGGTGTGGCCAGGGATGTTGGGAGGCTGGTATGGATTGAATGTGTGCCTCCTCTGCCCCAAGTTCACATGTGAATAGTGTAGAGAGGTGGGGCCTTTAAGAGGCTATTAAGTCATGAAAGTATTAATGCCATTATCTTGGAAATAGGTTTCTGACAGAAGGATGCCTTTAGGTCCCTTCCCCTCTTCATGCACACTAAGACAGAAGTGATCTGTGTCCTGGGCAACTCAAAGCTAAAATTTGCTGTGAATGCTTAATCCAACTCTTCATTTTAACACATAAGGAAAACTGTCTTACATTGAGTTAGAGGCCAGGCTGGGCTAGAACTTGGTCCCTAACTCTCGCTGAGCCTCACCTGTCCCTCACAGAGTGCCCTCAGGGGTCATTCCACCAATGCCCCATTGCCAGCACACTGGCAGCCATTACAAAAGCTTCCAGAATGGATGTTGTGTGCAGCCCCTTCTCATTGCAGGCAGAGGAGGGCAGGGCTCATAGAAGCATCCCCATGCACTCTGGTGGCCTGTGTCTGGGGTGAGTGCATCTCCTTCTTCTGATGTAAGTCGTCAGAATCTGTGAGGTTCTAGACATGGGGACTATTTTCTGTGGGAGAAAAGGGAGAATCAGCAGTGCATTCCTCCAGTGACCCCCTGTCCTAACCCACCTCTCCTCCCCATTAAAATAGTTACCTTTAGCAAGGACTCAAAAGTGTGACAAGTCTGGTCCTAAAGCAAGACCCCTTCTTGCCTGGCCTGGGTAAGTGTTAGCTGACACTTGCTGTCCCTGTCCCAGCACAGAGCGCCCCTCCCTGCACCCACAGACAGCTAGGAAGCAATGCAAAAGCTTTTGTAATAATGAGGCAGAAATAGAAACCTGGGGCTTGCGAGCTCTTTTTTTTTCTTAAAAGATTCTGAGTATTTTTATGTAGGTTTCTTTTTGTGTTCAGAGGAGGAGGGTTTGGTGAAAATTGAAGGGAAACTCTGCCAAACAGAAATTCCCAATTGGATGGATATTTTCCTCCGTTCAAGAAGGTGTGAGAACAGCCAAGAAGCAGGAATGCACAGGGGAGCTGGGGTGATGGATTGGAATGCTCCTGGCTGGAGCCCTGGCTGGTATGGGGAAAGGGTGTCCCAGCAGGTGGCCTGGTGAGGCTGATGTGAACATCCCTTGGGCTGGATCCAAGCCTGCCAGGCTTGCTGGGCTGGGGGGTCCCCTGCCTCCCCAGGTAGTGTAGTGTCAGGAGCTGGTAAGCCCCAACCCACATCAAGCACGCTGTAGGCTGCCAAGTCTCCCAAAGGCTTCTTCTAGCCTTTCATTCTCATTCATTCTGTACATGAACACTGGGCTCTGATGATGATATTCCTGCCTTCCTGGTGCTTACATTCCAGCCTGTGAATGCAGGGGGAAGGGCACAGACTAGAAGCAAATAAATGGAACATCTAGCTTGTTGGAACCTGGTGAGTACTGTGGAGGAAAAGTAAGCAGAGTTCTCAAGGTCATGCTGACGGTCATGGGCTGCATCTGGTTGGGCCAGTTCTAAGAATATCTGTCACCCTTGCAGAGATGATCTGTGTTAACTCTTTCCAGATACCTCATGTAACCCCAGGCAGGGACACTTCCAACTCAGCTCACTTCTGTTTCCCTCTTTGGTAACCGGGAATATGGAGGTTCAGGGAACAACTCTGAGATCTATGAGTGAAATACTGGTCATGCTATAAACAGCCAATGTGTTTGTTCATTTTCATACCATCTTTTGTTTACATGAGAACATTGACTATTTCAAAGCTCTCATAAATATCACATCATTTTAGCTTCATACCAAGGTAGGAAAGATGGAGGGATTTCTTTCATTTTTTTTTTCCTTTTCTTCTTTTTATTTTTTGAGACATAGAGTCTTACTCTGTTGCCCCAGGCTAGAGTACAGTGGTGTCATCATAGCTCATAGCAGCAACCTCAAACTCCTAGGTTCAAGCAATCCTCCTGCCTCAGCCTCCCCAGTAGCTGGGACGATAGGTACCCTCCATGACTCCCAGCTAATTTTTCTGTTTTTAGTAGAGCCAGGGTTTTACTCTTGCTCAGGCTGGTCTGGACCTCCTGAGCTCAAGCATTCCACCTACCTCAGCCTCCCAGAGTGCTCCCACTGAGCCCAGCCCACAGTTTTCTTAAATTAGTTATTTTATTTCATACAACAAATTGCAATAGAAATATTCTTACTAATATTATTATCTCATGGATGAGGAAAGTGTATAAAACAAGCCCAAGATGATACGCTGAAGGTCTCAGAGATAATAAGTGCTGAAATTGAGGTTTAAGACTACTTCTGACTTTCTAAAAGTTATATTCTCAACGATTATCCTACATTCTCTATAGGATTACTTAGGATTACTAGGATTTTGTAAGAAATTAGAAATTTGTAGGATTAGAAATTCTTAGGTTACCTTCTCTGAACTCTTTTATTTTTTATTATTTTTTATTTTTTGAGACAGTCTCCCTGTTGCCCTGGGTAGAATGCCGGCATCATAGCTCACAGCAACCTTCCAACTTTTGGGCTCAAGCAATCCTCTTGCCTCAGTTTTTTTCTATTTTTAGTAGACACAGGGGTCTCACGCTTGCTCAGGCTGGTCTCAAACTCCTGAGCTCAAGCAATCCACCTACCTTGGCCTCACAGAGTGCTCGGATGACAGGCGTGAACCACCACGTCTGGACCCCTGAACTCTTTTTTGTTAGATGTTGTTATCTTGTTAAGTTGTTGTTTGCTCTTTGAAGGCCCTCAGACTTGATGTATTTGAAAATTATTGTTATATCAATTGTAAATCTGAACTTGACTTATAAAGTCTCACAATTTTATTCCATCTCTAATATGTTAAACATTTACGAAAGGAATTACATTACAATTGGGTTTCTCAATGGAGTAACTATTTCTTTAACACCAAATAATCAGGAATTGCTTTGGTCCCCAAGTTACTAATAGACTGTATTTATTTTTCAAAAATTTTTTTACGTAAGCCAATTTCTGTAATAACTTTTCATTTTGTTTTTTAAATGTAGGTAGACTGAATCTTTAGGATAGAATTACACGCAGGCCCCAAGTTACAAACATCTGACTTACATTTGCACAACTTGCACTTATGGACAGAGGCTGTTATAGTAATTCCCCGAGTTACAAACATCTGACTGACATACAGTTGGGACTTACAAATGGAGGCTATTAAGGCCGGCACAGGGGCTCATGCCTGTAACCTTAGCACTCTGGGAGGCTGAGGCTGGCAGATTACTTAAACTCATGAGTTTGAGATCAGCCTGAGCAAGAGCTAGACCCCATCTCTACTAAAAATGAAAAAAACAAAACTGAGGCTGAGGCAAGAGTACTGCTTGAGCCCAAGAGTTCAAGGTTGCTGTGAGCTGTGATGCCATGGCACTCTACCCAGGGCAGCAGGCTGAGATTCTGTCTCAAAAAAAAAAGAAAAAGAAAAATGGAGGCTACTACAGGTAATAGATAAATGTCCCTGTTCTAACTTACACACAAATTCAGCTTAAGAACAAACCTACAGAACTTATCTCGTCTATAACCCCAGGTCTGCCTGTACTTTCATGAGGATTTCTCTGACATTTCCTCTTACATTTTTTAGTTTTGTTTTAGTTTTGTGTCACAGATACAACTTTATTAAAATCCATTAGACTGGCAGCAGTCGACTCTAAACCCTCTGTCCTGGGGGTTAACTAAGCCAGCAGTCCGCTCATTGTAGATTTTTGATAGACCTACAAGAGAGTTTGAGTAAGGGGATTTGTGAGACATATTGAAAAGGCTAAAGATTGACCAAGAGCCATCAGCGTGGAGTGTGTCTTGTTTCCTCCTACTTCGGGATTTAAGCTGCCTCCTTCCTTGGTGCTAGACTATTGTATTTGCTAAGTTGAGGGCACCCCCTTGTGGTGCATCTGATGTATGATCACCATGAGAAAACTCAAGGGTGGCAAGATGACAATGCGTTTGGATAGGATCTTACTGCATTTTAAAAATTCTCAAATGAATAAAATCTTATTTTCCCTCTTTATTTCAGATTCACCTGTAGCTATTTATATCATATTTAATGTAAGCTTTTGGAGATAGGAACAAATCAGAAAAGCAAGTACAAATAATTTGATGCTAAATCCCAGGTGGCTTTTAAAATTCATTTCATGTTTATTAACAAAAGTAATACGTGTATATTCTAGAAACATTAAAAAGAATAGCTTAAGAGTGGAAGAATCAGGCTGGGTATGTTGGCTCATGCCTGTAATCTTAGTACTCTGGGAGTCTGAGGCTGGAGGGTCATTTGCCCTCAGGAGTACATGGCCAGCCCAAGCAAGAGCCAGACCCTATCTCTCATTAGTCGGGTGTTGTGGTGTACACCTGTAGTCCCAGCTACTTGGGAGGCTGAGGCAGGAGGATCACTTGAACTCAGGAGTTTGAGGTTGCTCTGAGCTAAGCTGATGTCATGGTATGTGGGGCAACTGTCTCAAAAAAAACAAAAAAAAAATAGAAGAATCATTTATAATGCCATCATCTAAATAGAATACCACTATAAATATTTTGGTGTACAAAATACACTACATTAATATAGCAAACTTGCACTTATATCTAATAAATGCATGCAAATTTAAAAAATGAAAAAAAGTTTTAGTGTCTATCCTGCTTTTTTTTTGTTTGTTTATTTGTTTGTTTTTAGAGACAAAGTCTCACTTTATCCTCCTCAGTAGAGTGCTGTGGTATCATAGTTCACAGCAACCTCCAACTCCTGGGCTTATAAGGCAGTTCTTTTGCCTCAGCCTCCTGAGCAGCTGGGACCACAGGCACCTGCCAGAATGCCCAGCAATTTTTTTGTTGCTGTTTGGCCAGGGCCGGGTTCGAACCTGCCACCCACGGTATGTGGGGCCAGCACCCTACCCACTGAGCTACAGGCACCTCCCTATCCTGCTTTTTTTTTCTAGACATATATAGACATATAAGAAAGCCAAAGCACATGCCATTCTAATATGATTTTCTCCACTTACTGATGTGTGTGAACTTCTTTTCACCTTGTTGTAGATTTGACCCCTTCATTGTTGCTGGCGCCTGCTTAGTCTCTCGAATTTTGCTGTGTGCTGTGAATGCAGTACCATGTGGGGCCTCCTGGTGGATTACTATAGATTGTTTCTTTAAGGTCATTCTCTAGAAATAGAATGGCTAAATCAAAAGGGCATGCAAAATTTTAAGACCAATTTGGTATTGTGGTTTGTTAAAGCAGCTTTTTGATCATGCATATATTTTTTAATAGGCTTCAAATTCCTCACATTCGCATTCTTAGTCTATGTTAGGATTTATGCGTTCTGTTTTGCATCCCTCATTTTCATTTCATCCTCCCAACAACCTATTATGATCTATGGTTACCCCTGCTCTGGCTGATGGGAGAAGTTGGGCTTACAAAAATTAATTAGCTGTTATGAGATTTCCAAAGCTGGGAGGCAGTAGGCCTTCAGAAATTTGATAAAAAGAGCAGTTTGCATTTTTGAATCTTGAACCCAGTGGAAACTAATAGTAAAACTTCTCAACTGGCAGAATAGAGAACAAGGATGTTATCGATAAAAGAACAGAGAGAAAAAAGAAATAATGTTTCCATAGATTTAGAAATATGAATGAAAATCTAAGGCCCTAGTGATTAGCTGTTTATGTTGGAATGTATGGCAGAGGACTCAGTGGTTGGCATATAAGTACAAACTCCAGGGAGCTTGTGAGAGAGAATTGTTTTCACGGGATCTCATAATTTTTTCATGAGTGCATTTTCCCTTACCACCGTGAGTCCTCTAACTGGTTAGATTGCTTCCAAAGAGTCTAAAGTTGACTCTCTGTAAAGTGACATCAGAAAATCTTCAATTTCTGAACAAAACCAGAACGTTGAGCGAGTGTTTAAAGTTTAGCAGCCTCCAAGATTCTTCCACGTTTTCTCTTATCTTGTTCCCTAGACATTAACATTTCACTTTTTGCCAACTTTCCTGCTGCTTTTCTTTTTACCTTGTTATATAATTTATCTTTATTCTAGAAAACCCAAAAATAGATATAGCAAAAGAAATAGTGTACATTGTTCAGACGGTTGGAAATGCTGTATGTGTGTTATTCAACTTTGGTTTTCCCTGTTCCCTGCCCCATCTGTGCCTTAGGCATTGACACATATTTGTTGTTAGAAGCAACTCTTCTCTGGCTGGTAAAGCACTGTCTAGTTTTACAAAAGAAACTTTGACTAACAAATGCAATCAGTGTAACCTGGTTTCTTGTACCCTCAATGAATCCCCAACAATAAAAAAAAAAAAAACCAAGAAACTTTGAACCCCTTTTTCTTCCTGCCACACTAAACCTTTCAGAGAGCTCTCCAATGCCATTCAGTGTAATAGCCACATCTGTAGTTTCTTGCCATGTTCCTCTTATGATACTCTTTGAATTCATGAGGAGTCTTTGAAATAATAAATGCCCTTCTGTTTAATTTTTACAGCACGAATATTTTTGCCGCT
>CAUYQV010163586.1:0-23759 GCA_963574575.1 Galagoides demidoff | reverse complement strand
GTTTGAACTCACCACCCTTGGTATATGGGGCCGGCGCCCTACTCACTGAGCCACAGGCACCTCCCAAAGCACCCAGCTATTGTAGTCCCTTACCACATATGCCCAAGTTGCTGTGCACATTGCAAAACTGGCAATACAGATCGCTGTGCATAACCACAATCTCAACCACTGTGGCACTATCACCTGCATATCACCACAGACTCACTCACCAAAAGATGTCCCTCCTGCATACCACATCTTCCCCTTGATCTGAACAGAGGAAATACCCAGACATACAGGCCACTACCTAAATAGCCTCACTCTATTACTGCTGTCATAACCACACGGAAGCCTGAGCAGGACAAACTCCCATGCCACCTGCCTCTATAAAGAAGGACTCAACCAATCTCTGCCAAAGCTTCCAACAGTAGCCTGGGTAGCTACCCGCCACTCCAAATGAGTATCCAGCAGCGCCAGTTTAGAATGAGACAACCCCAGGGGAATGGAAGGGTGGAAGGATGCAGGAGAACAGCTGCACTCCAGACTCTCTGTGCATCCACATCTCTCCCACCAGGTCAGTCCTCTGGAGTAGGACACAAGAGAGCCAGGGGTCTCTCCTTATGTTCACTAAGTAGGAGAGTTTACAACCAAAGAGAATAGGTGCATTACAAACTTACCTATCTTAAACAAAGAAGAGATTTTACTTACTTATCAGGCATAATGAACACTATCCAGGTGACGGGCATACTGAAAGCCCTGACTTCAGCATTATACAGTGTATAAGCATTTTCCCCCTTTAATATTTTGAAATAAAAAACAGAATAAGATCCAAAACAAACAAACAAAAATTAATAAGAGGGAGCACATATTCTACCTCATTTCCTATTATTATCTTCTTTTCTTTCTTTCTTTCTTTTTTCTTTTGAGACAGAGTCTTACTTTATCTCTCTGGGCAGAGTGCTGTGGTATCACAGCTCACAACAACCTCAAACTCTTGGGCTTAAGTAATTCTCTTGCCTCCACCTCCTGAGTAGCTGGGACTATAGGATCCCACCACTATTTCTAGAGGTGGAGTTTCACTTTGGCTCAGGCTAGTCTTGAACCTGTGAGCTCAGGCAATCCACCCATCTTGGCCTCCCAGAGTGCTAGGATTACAGGTATGAACCACCATACCCGGCCAACTATTATTGTTTTCTTACTAAAATGCAACAAAGATTGTATAAACAACTAAAATTAGAGATAAAATTTTTCCATGACCATAGATATAAATATCGTAAGCCAGTTTCCTTCAGGAATTAAACAAAAGAATGTTATATGATCATCCTAAAAGTGTAAAAAGTGCACATGTGATAAAATTTAATACTTATCAGTGTTTTTTAAAATCCAGAAAATTAGAAATAGAAATGTGCTTTCTTAATCTGATAAAGAATAATTATTGCATCAGTCCTTTTACTGCTTATAACAGAATCCCTGACACTGGATAATTTATAAAGAAAAGGTATTTATTTCTTACAGTTGAGGAGGTTGAGAAATCCAAGGTGGTGGGAACACATTTGGTAAGAGCCTTCTTGCTGGTAGGGACTCTGCTAAATCCTGAGGTGTTCCACAGCATCACTTGGTGAGGGGGATGAGCTTGTTAACATGCTGATGTCTCTCTTCCTCTTCTTATAAAGCCACCAGTCCCACTCTGATGATAACCTATTAATCCACTAATTCATGAAAGGATTAACTCATTCATGAAAGTGGATACCTCATGACCCAATCACCTCTTTTTTCTTTTTTTGACAGAGTCTCACTTTGTCACCCCCCGTAGAGTGCTGCAGCATCATAGCTCACAGCAAACTCAAACTCTTGAGCTCAATTAATTCTCTTGCCTCAGGCTCCCAAGTAGCTGGGACTATAGTCGCCTGCCACAACTCCAGCTATTTTTAGGAACTGGGGTCTTGCTCTAGCTCAGGCTGGTCTAGAACTCCTGACCTTAGGCGATCTGCCTGCCTCAGGCTCGCAGAGTGCTGGGATTACAGGCGTGAGCCACCACAGCCAGCCTCTAATCACCTCTTGAAGTCCCCAATTTTATTTTATTTTTCATTTTGAGACAGAGTCTCACTTTGTCACCCTGGGTAGAGTGACCTGGCATCATACAGCTCATAGCAACCTCAAACTCTTGGGCTTAAGTGATTCCCTTGCCTCAGCCTCCCAAGTAGCTGGGACTACAGGTACCTGCTATAATGCCTGTTTTTTTTTTTTTAGAGACGGGGTCTCACTCTTGCTCAGGCTGGTGTCGAACCTATGAGCTTAGGCAATCCACCTGCCTTAGCCTCCTAGAGTGCTGAGATTATAGGCAAGAGCCACCATGCCTGGCCAAGCCCCAATTTTCAATATTGCCATATTGAGGATTAAATTTCCATGTGAATTTTGGAAGGGACAGAAATTATTCAGAACACAAACCTCATACTTAATTCTGAATATCCTAAACCAGTTTCCTTCAGGAATTAGTTAATATAACCATTACATATAAATATATTTTATTTCTATATATCCATAAGAAATAAAACAATGAAATACAACTATGATTTAAAGAGCATAAAATTGCAATTGCCTAAGAATAAGAATAAATCTAACAAAAGACATACAATAAGTCTACATGTGAAACCATACAGTTACATTGAGACTTATTAAGGAAACATAAATTAATGGAGGAGTATGCCATGTTTATGGATTGAATAATTAAATAATATAAAAATGCTGACTATTACCAAATTTATTTGTAGTTTCAATATAATCCCACTCAAAATGCCTATAGGATTTTTTGGTTTTTAAAGAAATGTTGCAGGGGCAGTGCCTGTGGCTCAAAGGAGTAGGGTGCCCGCCCCATATGCCAGAGGTGGCAGGTTCAAACCCAGCCCCGGTCAAAAACTACCAAAAAAAAAAAAAAAAAAAGAAAGAAAAGAAATGATGCCCAGGCTGCTGTTGGACTCCTAAGATCAAGCAATTTTCTAGCTTTAACTCTCTACTAACTGGAACTATAGGCATTTGCCACTGTGCTCAGCCAAGTTTTTTTTTTGGAGACAAGAGTCTCACTATGTCACCCTGAGTAGAGTGCTGTCACATCACAGCAACCTCAAACTCTTGGGCTTAAGCAATTTTCTTGCCTCAGCCTCCCAAGTAGCTGAGATTACAGGCGCCCGCCCCAACGCCCGGCTATTTTTTTTGTTGTAGTTGCCATTGTTAGCGGGCCCCAGGTTCAAACCAGCCAGCCCCAGTATGTGTGGCTGGTGCCCTAGACACTGAGCTATAGGTGCTGAACCAGCCAGGATTTTTATTGAAATTAATAATGGAGGTCCTCCACTGCACTTGGAATAAAAAAGGACACATATAGAAAGGCCATTCTGGGCAGCGCCCATAGCTCAGCGGGTAGGGCACCAGCCATATACACCAAGGCTGGTGGGTTCAAATCTGACCCAGGCCAGCTAAAGTAATGATGACAACTGCAACAGAAAAATAGCTGGGCATTATGGCGGGCACCTGTAGTCCCAGCTACTTGGGGGGCTGAAGCAAGAGAATCACTTAAGCCCAAGAGTTTGAGGTTACTGTGACCTGTGACACCATGGCACTTTGCTCAGGACGATAGCTTGAGATTCTGTCTCAAAAAAAAAGGCCATTCTGGAAATATAGTTAGTAAATAGAGGTATTAGGTCTCTTAGATACAAAGCTAGATTAATAGACTAAAAGGACCGAATAAAGAGACTCAAAGTGACTCTTGTAATTTATGCCCACTTGATTCAAGACAGACATAGTACTAGTACAAAAGTGAGAACAAACGGTCACCTCAATAAATGGTGCTCAAAAAAATGGCTACTCTTATGAAATAAAAATGAATGGAATCCTTACGTCACATAACAGACAAAAATTAGTTCCATATAGATTAGTGCTATAGATGTAAAATGTATGCTAATAGTACTTACATAAGATAATATGGTAAAATACATTCTATGATTCCAGAAAGCAAATATATCTTAAATTAGATGCAATTGCACAGACTATTCAAAAACAGGCTTGACAAATTTGGTAATATTAAAATTGATAACTTCCAATCATTAAAAGATATATAAAATGAAAAGATAAGTCACAGAATAGGAAAATAGACTTTCCACATATAAACTGGCAGGTTGATTTATAAGAAGAACTCCTACATATAACTAGAGAAAGATAAACAACTCAATAGAAAAAAAAATGGGCAAAAACTTTAACAGGAAGTTCATAACAGAGGAAATCAAACAGCCAACTGAAAAACATATAAAGTGCTTACCTTAATAGTTGCTAGGAACAATAAATTTATAACATTCTATCTCTATCTCATAGGTAGGTGAAACAATTAGAAGTGTGACAACATCAATTGATGGGCATAATGTGCAGCCATAGAAACTTTCATCAACTTCTATGTGGAATTTAAGTTGTAAAATCCTTTTAGAAAACATTTTGTCTTGGGCAGTGCCTGTGGCTCAAAGGAGTAGGGCACTGGCCCCATATGCTGGAGCTGGTGGGTTCAAACCCAGCCCTGGCCAAAAAAAAAAAAAAAGATACAGGTACCTGAAGCCCTGCAATTTTATGCCTAAACATATACTTTAAAGCAAGATGCACTTAAGTACCAAATATAAGAATAGTCATTTCAGCATTTTCTTATAATAGCACAAAACTGAACATAATTTGAATATGAATAAAAAATTGAATGGGACTGGATGTAGTGGTTTGCACCTGTAATCCTAATACTTTGGGAGGCGATGATAGGAAGATTACATGAGAGCAGGAGTTGGAGACTACTCTGAGTGACATCTCAAGACTCTCTCTGAAAAAAAACAGTTAAAATTCACTGTGCATGGTGGCTTGCACCTGTAGTTCTAGCTACTTGAGGGTCTGAGGAAGGAGAATCACTCAAGCCCAGGATTTAGAGGTTACAGTGAGCTATGATTGTGCCACTAAACTCCAGCTTGGGCAAAAGAAAGACTCTATCTCTACAAAATAACTATAATATCCAACAGAAAAAGACAAAGAAAAGCTATTCAAAAGAAAAGAAGTTGACAAAATGGGAAGAGAAATCATTCAGAAAATTCAAACCATAGGATTATTTTGAAACTATGGAAAAAAGTCAAAGGGGAAAAAATAAAACTGGATACTATTCAAATAATTTAGGAATAAGAGCAAAGAGATAGAGCTTGCATATAGTATGTATCAGAAAACATACTATACTCTGAATAGTCCATATTTCTCTCAAAAGCAATTTTTGTCTGGGAAAGCAGCATGATAATGGATCTAATGTCAGCATCAGCCCCCCAAAGAAAATACATTTACACCTTTACATGAAGAAAGTGAGGTGTGTCTATTTATTCTAAGAAAGGAAGGTAAAAATTATGTGGGGTGAGACAGCCAGCCAAAATTTTGTTGCAGTTATATGGTGAAGGGCAATTTATGAATGAGGCTGACTGATGTTTAATTTATAATGTGTTGCATTCACATAATGCATTTTCTTGTTCTCATAATCCCCAAATCTGTCTCACTTATGGATGGTTGGTTTGTTTCCCCTAGTTAAGGTTACTATTGTCCAGGCCAATGGGACTGCTAAACCAAATGGTAGGTCTACTTTACCTTCTTTGAGGTATCTTCATATTATTTTCCATAGAAGTTGTATTAATTTGCAGTTCCACCAGCAGTGTACAAGTGTTTCTTTCTCTCTGCATTTATGCCATTACTTTTATGGGGGCATTTTGATAAGAGCCATTCTCACTGGTGTTATGTGATATCTCTCTGTTGTTTTTGATTTGCATTTCCCTGACCATTAGCGATACTGAATTTCTTCATCTGTTTATTGGATATTAGACTATCTTCATTTGAAAATTTTCTGTTCATGTCTTTTGCCTACTTTTTAATGGGGCTATTTGATATTTTTCTTTTTGGGGGGGCTACAATATGCTGGTTTTATATACAATTTGAAATATTTTCATCAAACTGGTTAACAGCCTTCATGGCATTTTCTTAGTTATTGTGTTAAGACATTTATATTCTACATTTAGTAAATTTCACATGTACCCTTGTAAGATGCACTGTAGTCACTGTGTTCACACCAATCACTCTCCCTCCACCCAGCCTCCCCCCTCCTTTCCCCACATTCTTGGGCTATAATTGGAAAGCTATAAATTAGTTTCATATTAGTTTTAGTCCTTTGTACAATCTGGTTATCAGCCCTTCATCAGATACATACAAATAATGAATATTACAAAATACTCATTACAAAATTTTACAAAGAGGTGGATAAAACCTAGAGAAGACTCTGTAAATATTTTGTAAAATTTGAAATGAATATTTTGTAAATAAAGGTACATTCGTTTAGCTACAATCTCTCATTTCTCTAGGTATGGCAACATTGGGAGTAACATTTGGGACACATGTACATTATAACAGTCTTTACAAGGCTGCATGACCTCAGAAAATAATACTAGGACAAAAGAGTAGAAATCACAAGAAGGCACTATTTGTTTTAATATAGGTATATATTATGTTAAAGTATATCTCTGATGTGAAAACATTGATGCAGAGTAAAACTTAATAATAACGTGCTCTAGATATAGCATCATAGGTGATTAGCACCCCTAATACCTATGTCTTAGTCTATTTGGTGCTGCTATAACAGAATAAATACCACAGATGGGGTAATTTATAAAGAACAAAAATTTATTTTCTCACAGTTCTGCCAGTTGGGAAGTCCAAAATCAAGGCACTGGTATTTGGTGTGTGGTGAGTCACGGGCCTTCTTTCTTACTGGTCAGAAAGCTGAAAGGCAAGAGAATAAGCTAGATGATTACTTCATGAAGCCTCTTTTAAAGGACCAATTTATTTGGGGAGGAAAGCAAGATGGCCAAGAGAAGGCAGCTTTTGACAGAGGCTTGCGTCCAGAGTGAGAAATAATGGCCAGAAACAACCCAATAAAGTGGAAGATCGGGAGCTGAGCTGAGAGAGAGGATTGATAGGTTCGCATCATCCTTGCTGTGACAAGCTGGGACTCCAAGGAAACAACTTTCAGGTACAAAACCCATCCCAAAGAGGATGGGAATCCTTCCTCCCCCCCAACCCAGGAGAGCGGCTTGAGGTGAGTAGAGAACAGAGGACCTTTTGTTTCACCAAAGGGGAGAGAATGACTGAGGGCTGGAACTCCCTCCACAGAGAGCTACCACTGTAAGCCCAGGCAGTTTCTTACCTGGGACAAAATTGGATCTAATATTCTTGAACTCCCAATCCACCCCATCCCCCTCTCCCGGTGGTCTGGAAGACTACCCTCTGAAAAAACCCCAGTGTTTGGCAGATTTTTGCTAGGGCAGGCACCTCATGAGCTATGGGGCATTTGTGCTGAAGCTTTAACTTTAATAGAGGTAGGGACTCACAAGGGGAGAGAGACTAGCCCAGTGTTGGAAAAAGCATAGATCAGGACTGGTGCTACCAACTACCAGGGACCACAGCCCACCAGCTCTCCTGCACAGCAGCTCACGGTGGGTGGCTTGGCTCCCCACCGGGCTCCTGTGACTGGCAGTCATGGCGGTGACTGCCTGGCCCTTGTGACCTGTGGCCTGCGGCCAACAACTCCTGTCCAGCTCCTACAACCTGCAGCCTAGGGCTGGCGACTCTGCCCTTTGGCTCCCCACCTGGCTCTTGCAGCCTCGGGGGTCAATGGCTCCACCCTCCGATTCCCTGTCAGGCTCCTGCAACACTAGGCCAGATAGTCAGCAGCTCCAATCTCCGGTTCCTGCCTGGGTCCTGTGACCATTGTGGGTGGTGACAAAACCCTCCTCCAACTCCCCACTGGCTCTTGCAGACTGCACACAGCATTACACCAGACCAGCGGCACTACCCGACAGTGGCAGCACCACCCCTGACAGTGGTAGCAGCTCCACGATCCCTCCCACTGGGGTCAAATTGACCTGCCAGTGGACTCCCACAGCCTAGATGCCTAGACCTTTTGATTCTCCCACCTGATCAGCATTTGTGTTAACTGGGAGAATTGGTTTGGAACTCGACCTGGGCTAATCACCCAGGGACCCACCAAGGTTGTACCCTGGTTGTATTGTGGGAGTGTGGGATTCTCCCCTCCCAGTTGTCACCTGTGGGGGGAGTATCTTAGTTGCTTATATGTCTCCACAGCTTAGATTTCAGCCCAAAGCCACTGATTCACTAAGTCAGCACCATCTAGCCCCAACACACCAAGCAGGTCCCCCAAGTTTCAGTCTGTAGTTCTGAATGGGACCTTTGTAAAATTCTAAGGGAAAAGCCGCAATCACCAGTCCCAGTTCTTTGGTAAAGAGCTGGTTAATTACAACTCCAGAAGCCCTCAATTCAATTTCAACTTGCCAGCTTCTCTACCCAAATGGTGAAAAATAATCCTGGGGCAGAATCAGCGGAAAAACTCTAGCAACATGAATAATCAGAGTAGATCAACTTCCCCAAGGAATGACAAAGGATACACAACAGAAGATCCCCTTCATAAACAAATGACTCAGATGTCAGAAATTGAACTCAGAATTTGAATTGCAAATAAGATTAACAGAATGGAGGTAAATATGGAATTAGACATTCAAGGAGCAATTCAAAAGTTGTCTCAAGAATTCAATGAATTCAGAAGACAAAATTACCAAAGATTTTGCCACACTGAGGCAAGAACTTGCAGCCCTAAATGATCTTAGAAATACAGTAGAATCTCTCAGTAACAGAATGGAGCAGGCAGAAGAAAGAATCTCTGACACTGAAGACTTTTGAACACTCCCAAACACTCGAAGAGGAAGAGAAGTGGAGAGCAAAAACAGATCATTCCCTGAGAGAACTGTGGGACCATTCCAAAAGAGCAAACATTCGCCTCAGGAATTCCTGAAGGAGAAGAGGATGGTCTGAAAGGCACAGATACTCTACTCCGAGAGATAATTGAGGAGAATTTCCCAAACATAGCAAGATTCTTGGAAAGAGTGCAGGAGAAACACTTGAAGAAATTGGCCTGGGAGAATACTTTATGAGGAGGACCCCCCAGGCAATTGAAGCAACACCAAAAATACATTACTGGGATCTGATCAAATTATTAGGCTTCTGCACAGCCAGTAACAGTAAGTAAAGCAAGCAGACAGCCCTCAGAATGGGAGAGGATTTTTGCAGGTTATGCTTCTGACAAAGATTTGACAACCAGAATCCACAGAGAACTCAAACTTATTCATAAGAAAAGAACAAGTGATCCCATTTCATTGTGGGCAAGAGACTTGAACAGAAGCTTCTCTGAAAAAGATAGGCACGTGGCCTACAGACACATGAAAAAATTCTCATCATCTTTAATCATCAGAGAAATGCAAATCAAAACCACTTTGACATATCATCTAACTCCAGAAAGAGTGGCTCACATAACAACATCCCAAAACTACAGATATTGGCATGGATGTGGAGAAAAAGAAACACTTCTGCACAGCTGGTGGGAATGCAAACTAATACATTCCTTTTGGAAAGAAGTATGGAGAATACTCAGGGATCTAAAAGTAGACCTGCTGTTTGATCCTGCAATTCCTCTACTAGGTGTATATCCAAAAGACCAAAAATCACTTTATTACAAAGATATTTGCACCAGACTGTTCACTGAAGCTCAATTCATAATAGCCAAGTCATGGAAGAAGCCCAAGTGCCCATCGACCCATGAATGGATTATAAATTGTGGCATATGTATACCATCAAATATTATGCAGCCTTAAAAAAGATGGAGACTTTACCTCCTTTACGTTAACATGGATGGAGCTGAAATATATCCTGTTTAGTAAAGTATCTCAAGAATGGAAGAAAAAATATTCAATGTACTCAGTACTATTATGAAACCAATTTACAATCACTCACACTTTCATATGAAGAATAGATCAACTATGGCCCAAGATGAAGGAGTGAGGGGGTATGGGAGAGGAGAGGGGAGGTCAGATCGAGGGAGAGTGAATGGTGGGATGACACCTATGGTGCATAATGCAAGGGTACATGTCGGAACTATTAGTATAGAGTACAAATGTCCTAACACAATAACTAAGTAAACAAGATGAGGTATATATTAACCAGTGTGATGTAAGTGTTCCTAATTCTATATGAAAACAGCACATTGTATCCCATAAATGCATTAATGTATACATGATCTATGTGTTTTTATGATTTAATTATAAAAAAACAGAAAAAAGAAAGGACCAATTTATTAATGGAGAAAAAGCCCAAATGCTCTTATCACCTCAAGGCCCCCACTTCTTAATGCTCTCAAAAATGTTATCACATTGGCAACAACTGAACTTTAAAGGGGAGATTCATATCATAGCACCCTATATGTAAACCATAGCCTGGTGTTAAAAGCAACTGGGAACAGTTTCTTTATTAGGAATGGGGAAAACAGGAGGGTTAGGAATTTATGGCCACCTGATTCTTTGGGAATTCCTAAATTCAATGTATAGTCAGTTATGCAAAGTATAAATTTTACTTTCTTTACTTTTGTTCAGGCTATTTGAAAAACATTTTTTTTTCTGTTAAAGTCACAATACTGTGATGGCACACTTCCATGTAAATTGAATTTTTGGATACCACATAGCATACTTTGGTGGGGTTTTACTGAATTCCCGTAAAGGTTAGTAAGGAGCCTTTATTCCCAGTCCCCTGTCCCCTTGAGTGGACCTCTAGGCTTTTTAACTTTACCAGCCTAGGCTTTTTAACTTTACTCCTGACCCTAAAACTTACCATCATGGCACCTCCAACATTCTGTTCCAAAACTACATCTGGTGGTTATTTGTATAATTTTATTTTTCAGTCGTTATAGTGAATAGCACCCACGTTCCAGTGCACTGCTTAGTTCTTCTTTATGGCATTTATGGAAAAGTATTAAATATTTATTTATGGGTTTATTGCTTTGTTCAGTGTCAAAAGGGCACTGTCCTCTTCCATCTTATTTATCACTGTATATTAAGCACCAAGAAGAGATGCTGGCATGAAGTATAATTAAGTATTTTCTGAATTAATAAATGAATGAATAAATGTGTTTTTTATTAAGTAGAGATAATCACTTTTTGAAGAATGCACTATGTCTAAAATCTGGCAAAGAATTACCAACCAAATTGAACATACAGAAGTTTTGTTTTGGGGACATTTAATAACCACCACGAACTGACTGAAGGTATTAATATTTACATTCCATTGTTATTAAAATTCATGTCATTTTTCTCATGAAGGATGAAAAGGCCCATTCCTTACTTTATTGATATTAATTACAATGTCAAACACATTTTAATGACTTCATAATGGATGCAATCATTAATCTCTATAAACTGGAATGGCATTATTTAAATTACTTGCATTAATTAGATTTCCATAAGGATTTAGTAGATTATCAATGATTTTAAGTCTGTGTCATGAATGATTTTCCAATCATTTAATACTTCCTTATAGAGTATAGCCCATTAATACCAATGAATCTGATAACAAAAATAATTGAAAAGTATAAGTTTTAAGGGATCTGTTGAAAAATTTTAAACTTTGAGGACATGGAATTCATATAAAACAATTGAAGTCTACTTATCCAACATGTAAATAAACATCTGTTTATAACAATGGTTTTGTAGAATACGTGGAATTGTGAAAACCTAAAGAAGATTATAATTTCAGGGACAGTGAGGTATAGAGGAATAATTTTATGTGGGAATTAATGTTGGTGATAGAAATTGTAGAGGCAGTGTGAGTCAGAGACTTTAGCATCAGACCTGAATTATAATTTCTACTCAACCACTGACATTCTGGGAGATTTAGGCCAATTATATACACTTAGTAAGTATGTCTTCTTTCCTCAATATTTTTCTTCCTTCTTTCATATTTTTCATTCTCTTTTCCTCTTCTCCCCACCCATATGCCCATACATGCATTTTCTATTTCAGAAACCCAAATTTCTTTTTTTAATAAATACAGTGTATTTTTATTTTTTTATTAAATCATAAAGAGATAGATCATGTATACATTAATGCATTTATGGGGTGCAATGTACTAATTTCATATATAATTTGGAATGCTTACATTATACTGGTTAATATATCCCTCAACTCATTTACTTAATTATTGTGTTAAGACATTTATACTCTATACTTAATAGATCCAACATATACCCTTGCAATATGCACCATACAGTGTATTTTTAGCAATATCATTACCATAGAACCATATTTCATAGAGAAACATTTTATTCCTCAACATCAGTCCCTACTGTTATTTTTGGTGTCTGTTTTTTAGATAATCTAGTTTAGAAAGGTTTCTGCTCTCCACCAATTTCTTTTGCTTCCTATATTCTAGTCTAAGTCTAGTCACAAATAGGTTATCAAGACTTGCAAAAAACAAAAAATACATGAAGATCATTTCTCCTTCTAGCTTACCCTCTTTTTCAATAATTGCAATTTTTGTTGAAAATAGCATCCTTGGACATGAAAGCATTCAATTATTTATATTTTTGATGTTATATGCAGGCATATGAAATAATTGCATTTAGACCAAATATGTGCATGCCTATAAAATCTGCAGTAATCTGCAAAATTTTTAAAATTATAGACTAAATATTAGAACTTCAAAGATTTAGGAATAATGCATGTTGAGACTTAACAACATATATTTAAGTATCCTTGCTTCACAAGATATTATCTGTTGAAAATCTTCTCTGATAACAATCATGTTAGTCCTCATGGTACATGAGGAGAGTTTTAGTTCCTCCCATATATATTCTTCACTTTGTTATCCTAAATTTGCTGTTACTATATTTTCCCTTTTGCTCAATTGTCATCCTAACTTTAAAATTTTGAATTTTCCACTGCTTTTTCATGATTTTCGTGATTCAGGGTACTGCTAACAACTCTAGAGGTTCTCTAATGAAGAGAAAACTGCCTGGAAGAGGAGCAAGATGAGTACAAGACGCCATGGCTGAAACCAGGGTATAAATGATGACATACATATAGAAGAATTTCAGGAAAGAGGGCAGTGCTGTGGCTCAAGGAGTAGGGCACCAGCCCCATATAATGGGGGTGGTGGGTTCAAGTCTGGAACTGGCCAAAACTGCAAAAAAAAAAAAGTTCAGCAAAGATTAAATTATGTGATATTTCTAAAGTTTTTGCAGAAGATGAATTTTACATTAGGATTCTGTACATGATAGCAAAACATAACTCATCAAATGGAAGTTTGGTTGCTTTGTTTGCACCCAGCTTCCTCTAATTTCACTTCTAGGCCCTTGTGTATTGCTGTATTATTTTTCTATGCTTAACTGAGGAAATGGTTTCCCACTTGTTGACATGAATAAAGAATTTAGATCAGAGTTAGAATAACTTTTTTTTTTCCAGAAATGGCTTCATCCTAAACTGTCTCTGTATTGATTTAAGGCAACTTATTTAAATTCTATCAGTCTTTTTCATTTAGTAAATCAGAAAAAAACAGTTTACAATAGTAATGAAATACAGTGAGATCATTAGTAATAAATATGAATGAATGAAGTTTACGAATGTAAGATACTTCAAGTTGTAAATTTTTTTTTCCAGTTTTTGGCCGGGGGTGGCTTTGAACCCACCACCTCTGGCATATGGGGCCAGCTCCTTACACCTTTGAGCCACAGGCACTGCCCAAGCTGTAATTTTTTTTTTTTTTTGAGACAGAGTCTCACACTGTTGCCCTGCGTAGAATACCATGGTGTCACAGCTCACAACAACCTCCAACTCCTGGTCTCAAGCGATTCTCCTGCCTCAGTCTCCCAAATAGCTGGAACTACCGGCATGCACCACAATGCCTGGCTATTTTTTGTTTGTAGTTGTCATTGTTGTTTTGGCAGGCCTGGGCTGAATTCGAACCTGCCAGTTCCGGTGTATGTGGCTGACACCCCAGCCACTGAGCTACAGGCACTGAGCCTCAAGTTGTAATTTAATTAACAGAAATGTAACTCCTCCTGTAGAACTCCATAGAAACCTGAAGAGAATGACATGGAAGTTTTCAAGGATTTTTTTCAAGTAATTTCCCTCTGTATTCCAAACCCTTTCTCATGTCCATAGAAATATATTCCTCTTATCTTGGCAATGAGTGAAGTAACTTTTTTTCCTCAAGGTCCTTAAATGAATTAAGGCTAGAATTAATTTATTTAGACAACTATCACATTGGTTTCAGCAATATTAAGTTGTATGTCTCAAAAAAGTATTGAGCCATGGCTCATACCTTTAATCCCAGCACTCTAGGAGGCCTAGGCAGGCAGATTGCCCAATCTTAACAAGTTCCAGATCAGCCTGAGCAAGAGTGTGACACCTCCCCATCTCTGAAAAATAGCCAGGCATTGTTGTGGGCACCTGTAGTCCCAAATTTTGGGGAGGCTAAGGCAAGAAAATCACTTGAGCCCAACAGTCTCAGGTTGCTGTGAACTATGATGCCACAGCACTCTAACGAGGACAACAAAGTGAGACTCTGTCTCAAACAAACAAACAAACAAAATAATATTTCCACAGAGTGATAAGCTGGAATTGAGGGAGTCCTAATCATTGAATCCCCTGGGGATAGGAGCCAAGGAGCCAAGATACAGGCTGCAGCCCAAGCGGAGTCACAGATAACATCACTTTGGAAACACCCTTTCATTTGACATTGATGGTTCAATAACAGGTAGAGCCTACAACCTTTTACTCTGTAATTACAAGGGAATTCCCATTGGTTTTCCTTTTTCTACTCAGGCTTCTCTGGCTATTTTGTGGGGTCGATTCTCCCTCATATCTGATGTGCCACCTCTTAAAAACAAAGGTCATAGTAAATGCATCTCAGACACAGATTCACAAAGCGTCTTTCTACCAGAAAAGATTGCAGAGTTGAATGACAAGATGGTGCTCTCATCTTTCCTTTCTTAGACAGAAACGACTATTGAGCAGTCAAAGACAGAACACTGATCTAGAACTAGAACAAGTTCAGCCTTCATTGTTATGTTCAATGACATACAGTGCTTAGATTTTTCTCAAAAATGGTTGGCTTCAGGAATGGGAGGTAAGGTGGATTCTTAAATTTACCACCAGACTGGTTTTCCAAGACATTTGTGAAGCTGTTTACAAAAGATGAGGAACTTAGGAGTCTTGTGTTCAGGTTCCATAGCTAGTTTGTTTTAAGAATTTCCTTTAGCTTCTCATCAATTTCATATTTTAAAAAATATGTGATTACATATTTAATGATTCTGAGATAATGTTACTTGTGTGTTCTTACTAAAAGACTTTCGATTATTCTGAAAATAGAATTTGACTTAGGTTGACTATTGTTAACTTTTTACAGAGTAATTGTTACACAAATAACCTATTTTTTTCTTATGGAAAATATACATACAGATTCTATAGGTAGTATTCAATAAGTTGACTGAACGGTGTACGAGTTATCTCTCTTTTTTCAGTAGTAAATAACTGAACATAAAAAGAAAATAAATAATAAAGCACCTGAAGGGTGTTTTATTATATTTTGGTTTGCATTTTCCTTTAGCTGATTCCTCCCGGTTTAACCTATTTTATTTTACCATCATGTTTGGCAATGTATGGAGAAGGTCAGATATTACATTATTTTTACCTCACCTAGGAAACAAAAGCATGAGTCCTATGAAATATGTTTTGGTTAAGAAAATATAAGGTGGAAGAAGTGATTTTGTCTTACTGATCATTATGATCTGTTTCCAAGGGTTGGTTTGATTCCTAACATTGCCAAACTTAATTGTTCGAAGCAAAATCTAAATGAGTTGAGTAATGATAACAAATTATCTTTTTATTTTTCTAAAAGATTAAATGGTAATAATCTTCCTAATGCTTGGGTAAATACGCCAGTGAAATTTAAGAATTTGATCTCGATCAAATAATATAGTGAAGAGCAGTTTCTTCACCTATTTGAGGTAACTAAAAATAAATCCAAGAAAATATTTGTTGTGAAATGTGTATGAAGACTAACACGAAAATGTACTGAAAGACCTCAAGAAGTTAATAGTTAAGAGTCTTCGATATCACATGTTCAATTGTGCAAAATGCAATTCCAACCCATATATTAATAGTATCTTTCATGGATCGTGGGACTCCCAATCGTCTGGTAATTGAAAACCAAATTTGCAGGAAAGGGCAAAGGGACTATCCAAGGCCTTCCTACAAAAGAAAGAAAAGCGGTGGGAGGGGGGGCTTAGTCTGCCAGAAAATGAGATTTAATATTAAGAAGGGGTAATTAAAAAGTGTTTTGCTAACATAGGGATAAACAAGTAGGAGCTGGATACAACCTGTCGATAATGTTGAATTTGATAAATTTGGTGAAAGGTATCACTGGTGTTTATTACGTTTTACAAGAACATACATATGTTCCTTTCTATGTCTATTATTTATCTGTTGTTGTACAATACCCCGAATCTTAGTGGGTCAGACATTCGGGAGCAGTTTAGTAGCTGGACCCGGCACAGGCTCTCTCAACAGGTTTAGTAGGGCTGCTAACATCTTAAGAATTGACAGGAGATAGAAAATGTATTTCCAAGGTTCTTCACACTCATGGCTGGTGCTGGCTATTGGCAGGAAGCCTCAGTTGATCCCCATTGCACCCGTCCGTGGTCTGCTTGAGTTTTCTCACCATGTGTTAGTTGGCTTCCCCCAGAAAAAGTGATCCAAGAGAAAGCAAGCTGGGAATCACAATGCTGTTTATGATGTAGCCTTGAAAGTCCCACACAAACACCCATTCAATATGGGAAGGACACAAATACTGAGAAAGTGGGTCATGCAGGGACATCTAGGGTGTTGTTTTTCACAGTATGTTTCATATACTACATTTTAAAAGTTAATGATAAAAAATGTTTCTCTTGAACAACATCAGAAAGACCAATTTATATATATCATATGTCTGGTCTCCCTAATTAAGGTGAATACCCTGAAAGAAAAAAATGTAACTTGGCTCGGCACCCGTAGCTCAGTGAGTATGGGGCCAGGCACACACACCGAGGCTAGGGGGTTCGAGCCCAGCCTGGGCCTCCTAAACAACAATGACAACTGCAAACAAAAAAATAGCTGGGCATGTGGCAGGCATCTGTATTCCCAGCTACTTGGGAGGCTGAGGCAAGACAGTCGCTTGAGCTCAAGAGTTTGAAGTTGCTGTGAGCTATGACGCCAGGGTACTCTACCCAGGGAAACATAGTGAGACTCTGTCTAAAAAAAAAAAAAAAAAAAAAGTGACTTATATAGTAATTTATAGAGCCATTACCTCACTCACAACACAGAACTTACACACATTATTTATTTCCCGATTAAATTTCACAATAAATTTATATAAATTTTTTGGTACCTTGGTATAATAGGAAAAGCCTGATATCTTACATGGCTATAAGTTAGGGTAATATAACAAAGACTAGTTTTATGGTTGGGGTTTGAACTTTTTTGCATACCAATCAATCATTCTGATGAATGTTTGATATAAATTCTATCTGTAATTTATATTACAGTAAATATGAGAAAATGATGGTATGGCATTATTAGGTAAATTAACTTTGTAACTAACTTCTAGTAGATTCGGTTTTTAAAGGCATGATGCAAGAAAAACTATGCTTACTGTGTGTCAAAGAATGAGTATGATCTAGCAACTTTCCATATTCATTTAAAAAATGGTAAAGTTAATATAATGTTTCCTTCAGGCTCCAACCGGTAATCCTAGTACTTTGGGAGGCCTAGGTGGAAGGGTCGCTTGAGGTCAGGAGTTTGAGACTCGCCTAAACAAGAGCAAAGCCCTGTCTCTATCAAACATGCAAAGAAATTAGTGAGGTACGGTGGCAAATGCCTGTACTCCCAGCTACTTAGGAGCCTGACGCAGGAGTGTTTAGGCCCAGGAGTTGGAGGTTGCAATAAGCAATGGTGACACTCCTGCACCCTAGCATGGGCAACATAGTAAGACCCAGTCTTCCCCACCAACCCAAATAGGGAAAAAACAAATTCTTCATCCAAAAATGGATATGGTTATTAAGAGATAGCAGAGTTCATGGAATTCTGCATGCCCCATGTATTCTGTTGATCAGATAAGCTTTCCTAAGACTTATTGCATTGAAAGTTCTAAAACAAAAACTTCTCTATGCTGACACAGGAGCAATGTATCTGTAATTCTTCATGGATTCAGTTGACAGGCATTTTAATTTGATAAATTAATTTTTTTACTCTACACATCTTAATTCACAAAATCATAAAAATCAATAAACATGTAAAGTTTGAATCAACTGCATCACCTTGCATTCAATCTGAGAAAACTAAAACTATAGGGGAGGCCATCATTTGCCTGAAATCAGATAGGAACTTTGGGAGAGCGAAGATTAGATTACAATTGAATAACAAAATAGGACATTATGCTAGGTAGTCTGAAGATGCAAAAAGTTTTCTTCTGCATTCCCGATATAAAATGATCTGACAAGGACCTTTATAGCGTATTATCTATGGTCTAGGCACAATTATGACAAAGATGAGCAAAATTCAGACCCTGCTGTCAGAGGATGAAAAACACATTTACGTGTAGAATAGTAATGTTTACGGAACGTACATATGAATGGAAGACCTGCCAACACTACTACAGAAATACAACACGAAAAAAATCAGTTTGTAACTGAAGGTTTACAAGTCATTCATCACAGATAGGGGATATGAATAGGATATCTTTGATGGAAGAGTAAAATTTGGGTGGTTGAAATAGGGTTTTGAATGTCAATGACATGTCAGAGGTTAGAGGGGCAACCGGTGCTCAGTATTTTGATGAGGAAGAGGGCAATTGAGGGTTAAGTACATACATCAGTTTTATTTAATGCATTTAGAAATAATTCTTCTATTAACCAGTTTTCATTTTCTTTTCTTTTTTTTTGGGGGGGGGGAGTGTGACAGAGTCTGCCTTTGTCACCCTCGGAAGAGTGCTGTGGCATCATATAGTTCACAGCAACCTCAAAGTCTTGGGCTCAGGCGATCCTCTTGCGTCAGGTTTTCATTTTTGGTAGAAATGGGGTCTCACTCTTGCCCAGGTTGGTCTTGAGCTCCTGAGCTCAAGGAATCCACCATCTGCAGCCCCCCAGAGGGCTAGGATTACGTGCATGAGCCACCACGCCTGGCCACCAGTTTTTGTTTTCTACGGATATGTGTTTGAAACAGTTATTGCTGTGTTTTATCCGTAAACTATTTATTAGAACTCTGCCAAGCACATGGGAGACAATAAAAGTTGTTAAAGATGAATCCAAATTTCAGAAGGTGGTGGTTTTCAACTTAGAAAAACAAATGCTAGTGTGCCCGTGTATACATAGATCATGATATAGTAAAGTGTACGTTAATTTAAGTGGAGAGGTAAACCCCAATGGAATTACTGTTTAACATATTTTTACTTGTTGTTCTACATTTTGTACTACTTTTATTCTGAAATATGATAAATTTCAAATATCTTTTCAAGATCCAAAATTGTTGTTCTTCATATATTGAGTATATGGGAATATTTCACTCTCTTTTGAAGATGTTTTTCCAAGCATTGCAAGCTTTAAGGTTTTATAAAGCCACTGTCTCAAACAAGAATAATTATCGAGACCCGTCATGTAGTGTCTATTTGAGTAAAAGAAAATATGGACCCTCTCATGTCTTGTGTAAATGAATGATTTAAAAATAACTTACACTGACAGTGGGAGAAACATGAATTCTGTATTTTTCGTCTGTGACTACCCCATGGCTCTTAGCATAGTACCACTCACACAGAGTATGCATAATACATTTTTGTAGAGTGGGAGAATACAAGGAAAGCACAGCAAACTAACGTGATGGGGGCAGGGGCAGACAAAGTTGGAACTGCTTAAAGATATTCGTATTTAACTATTTTTCCATCTGCTTTCCAAACAAGATATACATAATAAAACTACTTACACTGTACCACCTGATGTTCAGCAAAAAGCCAAAGTATTATTTATCTCTGTGGTAAATAGGTTCTGAGTCTGATCAAAAGGAAAGGTATGACTTTGAAGTGGCAGTAACACATGGAAGTTACACTGGGTAATACTTTAATAAGTTTGTATTGGGAGGAAGGGCCTCAAAGGCCTCAAAGCCTTCCTGTATCGAACGAGGCTGTCCAGAGGCTACTGGCACAGGTCAACACTCACAAGGTGAGGAAAGCATGAGAACTCCTGCAGGAAAATGGGTTCAGAGAGGAAACTTACATGTCTAGGTGATGTCACTCAATAGGAAGGAGTCTCTGGGTCAGAGAGCTCCAAAGGCTAGCTGTGGTTTAGGATCTCTTATCCACAGGACTTACCTCATCTATGGCTGGCAGGTGCTGCGTTTGGTTTCATGGGTGAAGAGTGCACGTGGGAATACTAAGGGATGAGTCAAATTTTGATGTGCTTGCATTACTTGTAATAATGATTCCATAAGTTTGAAACCAATATTCAATTATTAGTGGTTAGTAGATTAGAAATTAAATTAGAAATAGGGTCACAGAGAATGGACAAAAGGGAAGACGGTAATAAGAGATACTGGCTCGGAAGAGATTTCCCGACTTTGAGCGCAAAACGCGAGGCCTTGTTACTTTAATATTCTGAAGCCTGGTATGTTGAATGTCCCCCCTGCTCCCACAGCTGCCATGCTGCCGGCTACAGGCCTTCTGGCCATTCTCTGCCAGAGTAGGACTGTGTGCTCTGGGAGAGGGCTTTTTGGGAGTTAAGAATGTGGAATCTTTAAACCTGGTTCAACACAGGAAGATTTGCTCCAGACCAGATAAGGAGATGAAATATCTCTTTTCTTCCCTCACCTTAGCTTGGCCAGAGGAGTCTATCTGTCTGGACACAAGGCTGTCAGAGTATTAAAACATCACCTCTGTGACCTGTGACTGTGGGTCAGCTAGGGTTTTTTCCTTGAGTCAGTTTCTAATTGTCTACCTTGTCAAGCCTCTGTGTTTGTATTAAGACCATAAATACTTTAAAACAATAAAAATTAGCAAGTGAATCCACACAATTAACATAACTAGTTGTCCAATTAGTCTTGTTTATAGAAATGCAAGCGCAGCAAGAACCATGATGATGGGATTGTTTGCCTTGCCTTCCTGAGATCTATGATTGTAACGCTGATGTATGAACTAAATACAGAGCTAGCTGGATAACTCGAGGCAACAGTACTGGCAGCCTCACGAGGAAAGGTGTGCTGCCTCCCATATCCCTGCTGCTCTTAAAACCATCTCTTTGCCTGTGTCTATTAATTCTCTATGATTTTCCTAATAATCCTACATTGGTCGCTTGCCCCACCAGGCTACAAGGAAGTAGAGGACAGACAGCATGTCGGGGCTGACTTCCCAGCACATGGGTACGCAAAGAAGGCAGCGTTTAAACAGCTAAAAATCTGCTTGTTTTAAAAAATAACTGGAATGTATAAATATTTGAGTTTGGTTCCAGGGGACTTTTGAGCTAGTGGGTCTTAGCCTGCAGTAAAGAAATAAATGATGCACAGAGACCATTGTTGGCTCAGTTATGTAACATAGACGTTCAGTCTTGCATTGGAAGAACTATGCCACAGAAAATGCTAGCTACGGAGGGTCAGGTAATACCTAAAGTCTTAAAAGACCTTTTTCATTCAGTAAAGTTACATTAAGCCAGCTTGAATTCTTTCAGGCTGATTCCATTTTGTAAAGTAGTTCATTTTACTACATGAGATGAGAAAGATTATGATATGCCCAGGATGGTCAATTGATATAGTAACTTGAAAACAATTATTTCAGTTATATTTTTATACAGGGTGTACCAAAAAATGTGTACACATTTTAAGAGATCACGTAGGAAGTATGATTGATCATTCCCAAAAAGTGTACAAATTGAGGAAAAATTAATGTTTAGGTACACTTGACCAGTAACAGTACCTCCCATTCAACTTTGAAAAGCAATCTATACATAACGTCTCTTGAAATGTGTATACATTTTTTTGGTAGCCTCTGTATATATTTTTAATTCAGAAGGAGAAAGGGACAGAGAAAATATTATCTTTAAAAATTTAGAAATAGTCCTACTATCAAGATTTTGCTGTAAGACAGAACCTACAATAGATATTTTAAAAAGATGAGAATAGGATTATGACCGAACGCCTGTAAGTCACAATCTCCTCCAGGCGGAACCGTAGGGCAGCACCCCAGAAGCCTCGGTCGGCCTGGGATGGCCTCGGTTAGCCTCGGATGGCCCCGGTTAGCCTCGGATGGCCCCAGATGTTGTCAGTCGTCAGTTGGTCTCGGATGGCTTCGGATGGCCTCGGTTGGCCCTGCATGGCCTTGGTTGGTCTCGGATGGCCTCGGATGGCCTCGGATGGTCTCAGTTGGCGTCGGTTGGCTTCGGATGGTCTCAGATGGCCTCGGATGGTCTCAGATGGCCTCGGATGGCTCCGGATGGCCTCGCTTGGCTTCGGATGGCCTCGGATGGCCTCGGTTGTCCTCGGTTGGCTTCGGTTGGGCTCAGATGGCCTCGGATGGCTCCGGATGGCCTCGGTTGGTCTCGGATGGCCTCGTTTGGCCTCGGTTGGCTTTGGTTGGGCTCAGATCGTCTCAGATGGCTCCGGATGGCCTCGCTTGGCCTCGGTTGGTTTTGGTTGGCCTCAGTTGGCCCCGGATGGCCCCAGATGGCCTCGGATGGCCCCAGATGGCATTGGTTGCCCTCCGATGACTTCGGTTGGCCTCAGATGGTCGAACCCCCTTCCTCACTAGTGAGCTGCTGAGCACGCTGCCTCCACGCTACTGTGGACCCCGCATTTCCCTGTGGACCAGGGTCCAGTGCAGAGCACCCTTTGTCCTGGGAAATGGGGCTCGTCCAAAAGATGGCCACCCCCTCACCCGTCAAGCAACCCACGTTCATGGGGAACCTAGTGCTAAACCATTCATAGACCACCTGCTTCTGGGCCCGGGTTTCCATACGTAGCAGAGCAGCTCCCTCGCTGCCGTCTATTGAAAGTCAGCCCTCAGCACACGCGCTTGTAAAAAAAAAAAAAAAAAAAGATGAGACTAAAAGACCTGAATACATGAGAAATAGATATCACCAAATATGTCCTTTGGTCAGAATCAGGAAGTATAAGTTACCCTATTTAAATTAGAAGCATGGATATGAGAGTAAAAGATAAAGTTGAAAGATCTTGAGAGAGAGAACTCCATCAGATATTTACCCTAAGTAAGTATTTGGCACTGCATCTTACCAAAAGAGGCACAGTTTAATGGATTTACTACTCAGTGGGTTGTATATAAAAAGTACTGAAGACACTAACAGGAGTAGACAGTGAAAACCGCACAAAGTTACAGTAGTATAACAAAAATCAGTCAATTAAAAATACCATAAATGAATATAACAAAATATTTCTTGTTCCATAGAATTCCGTGAATCCAGTAAGGCTTTAGATTACAATTTAAAATAAGCCAGTGTATGAAAACGTAGATGTTGTGTGTATTACAATGACTGCCTTCAGTGGATCAATGCACCCTTAGTGTACAAGGAATAGTTAATTCTACTTTCAAAATTCATAACCTGTTAGCAGACTGTAGTTTAAATTCTCTTAGACAATATGGTTCTGTAAAGTGTAACAGTTTTGAAGAATTCTAACTTACACAAAATAATGATGTGAAGAAAAATAAATACTGACACCTTCCAAGCTTCATTTTTAAAATTAATTTTTTGGTAATATTTAAATGAGGATTATTTCGTAAAGCTCTACTTTTTTCAAACAAGATCTGGAAAA